>NRSV01000062.1:96171-214605 GCA_002286855.1 Bipolaris cookei | reverse complement strand
ACATACTACTCGTGGTGGCGCACTGCTGTGTAGGTGAGACTGTAGGATCACGCGCGATAAGCCGCTCCTCCACGCGGGCTCCTAGAGAGCGAGAAGGTTGATTGATTGATTGATTGATTGAGTCCTACTCGGTTTCAGCCGCGTTTTCTCCGCAGCTATGCCCGGCATGGCTGGCGTAGCCAACAGCCGACGCCGCGCAGACGTTAATCCGCGCCGCCCCACGTCACTCCCTTATGGGAGCCAGCTGTTCCTAGAGGCCTGCCGTTTCCCCTCCACCACTATCTACAATCTGGCTGGCACCTTATCTAGATAATGGTTCTACTAATAGTATACTGTGCTTCTAGGCTCGTAGAGGCGTGCTGCCTCGTGCTTTGCGGCCGCGATACCTACAGTCTCCCCCCAGCGCTCGGCTGTCGTCTACGCGTCTTCGATCCCAACGTGCCCAAGGATCTGCGCTTGTTCTATAAACTGGATAGCTTTGGTGGCTAGCTGTGGCTTACTCAGGATAGCCCGAAGGTTGTGTCGTCCACGGAGGTTGCTGAATATCTGGTTCCGGAGGTCCTTGAGCATCCTGCAGTGAAGCAGGATGTGGGCGACAGTCTGTCGTCTCTCCCCGCACTGGCAGCGGGAACTAGTAACGCCTGGCACTCTTTGGGTAAAGAGAAAGTCGCGCAGGCCTATCTTCTCGGTACGTAGCTGTACTAGCAGTGCGCTCTGTCGTTTAGTAAGGCCTTCGTGAATCTGGAGTACTTTCTTAGTGGGCAATGGTGTGTGTCTGTAGGTTGCTCGGCCTTTAGCCTCTGCTCGCCACTTTGCTATCCATGCTCGCTCTATTTGGATGCTGCACCAGCGTCTGACAGTCGACCTGATTGGATAGAGCTTGGGCGGCGCATCTGCCGGCGGGTGTCTGCGGCCATCCTCTCTCCATCCTGTGGCTTCCTTGGCGGCCTTGTCAACAGCTTCGTTTCCTGGGATGCCGGTGTGGGCTGGGATCCACCTTATTGTCACCGGCCAGCCCATATCCTGGAGCGTCTTGACCTGTTCTGCGATGTCTGCTAGAATGTATGCTCCTGATCGACCTTCAGCCTTGGCCACGGACCAGATAGCTGCCTGGTTGTCTGTGTAGATGGCTACCTTCCGTCTCTCACCTCCTCGTTCTATGTACTCTTGTGCTATTTGTAGTGCGAGGCTGATACCTTGTAGCTCAGCAGCGTAGACTGTCGAGATTGTGTCTGGCCCCATGTGTACTGTGCGGGTCTGCTGTGTGAGTGGGCATGCTGCTGCAGCCCCAATCTCGCCATCTATGCCACTGCCGTCGGTGTAGATGCTAAGGCTCTGGTCCTTCTCATGTTCTCTGTCGTGTTGACTGCGTGCTTTGTCGGCGCTCTTGTCTATATGGGTCTTTGGGCCGTGTCGCCAGGGCGGGGTGATAAAGGGTGGAATTGGTTCCTGTGTCTTGATATCCTGTCTGCACTGATCCTTCATATCGTCGTATATCTTCTGCCAGGAGTCGACGTGTCTAATGCGTCGTATGCTTGCGCTGGTAGGGTGTGTCCTGCTTACCTCAAGGTTTGAGATATATACCATGCGTTTGCTTGAAAGAAGTCGAGTAATAACGTCGGCGTTGTGCTTCCATATCTGCTGCTCGATTGGTAGGAGGTGCGCTTCGATATCTAGAGCTGCTCTAGATGTGGCTTTGTATGCTCCGCATATGGCTCTTGCTGCTCTTGCTTGTATACATTGTAGGGTGTTAAGTGTCTTCTTCGTGTATATTTTGCCCTTGACGCTGGCATTCGACCAGATAGAGCAGGCATACATCATTTGTGGCAGCGCTGTGGCCTCGTATAGCTTCCGCATATCTGCAAGTGTGATGCCCCAGGTCGAGCCTCCGAGGCAGCGGAGCGCGCTAACTGTCTTCGTCGCCTTGCGTCTGATCTCTTCTATATGTTCTTTCCACTGCAGCTTCGAGTCCATAGTTAGGCCTAGATATTTACACGTTGGCTTGGGCGTCACCTCGCCCCAGCTAGTCTGCACTGTCCTGCTCCTATTAATGCGTGTACGCGAGCGTGTGAAGTGAGTCAACTGAAACTTGTCTGGTGCGAAGACTGAAGCGTGGGTGATGGCCCATCGTTGCGCTTTCTCGAGGACGCGACTGAGTGTGCTGCATGTCTCTGCTGCTGTGTTTCCCCATGCTAGGATAGCTATGTCGTCTATGTATCCTGTAGACGTTGCTTTCGCTTCTTTGTTGCACTCGTCTATAAGATCGGCGTTGTAGAAGAGATAGAGAATAGGCGAGAGCGGCGAGCCCTGCGGTATACCTGTGTTAATTGCGTAGTCTTGTGATGTAAAGCCATCTACTGCGATTCTAGTGTGTCTGTTGCTAAGAAAGCTTGCAATCCACTTAACTGTCTTCTCGTCTACCTTTCTCTTCCGCAGGTTGTGGAGCAGTCGTGGATGCGAGACGTTGTCGAAGGCGCCTGAGACATCGAGCAGCAGGAGACTAGCTACCTGGCCGTCGCCTTTGTTCCATGCCTGGTAGATCCTGCTTGTGACGGCATGCAGTGCGTGTTCAGTAGAGCGCATCCTCCTGCCTCCCATATGTGTGTCGGGCAGCACGTGCTGTGTTTCAACTAGGTAGCTAAGTCGTCGGGCAATGACAGCGTCCATGACTTTGCCGACTGTGTTAAGTAGCGCGATCGGTCGGTATGCTTTGGGTACGGTGTAGTTGTCTTTGCCTGGCTTGCGCAGGACGACCGTGGTCGACTCGCGAAAATGAGATGGGCAGTATCCTAGACGCAGGCTGCAGTTGACTATTCTTGTGAGATGCTTTGTGATCAGCCTCTCTCCTACCTGTAGCGCTCGATTTGCTATACTATCTGGCCCAGGGGTCTTAAAAGGTGCTGCTGCATGGATCGCGTCTCTTACTTCCTTTTCCGTTGCTGCGGGGAACTCGATTTGGCCGCTGTACTCGGCATCCTGTATGTCTGCCAGGTCTGCTGCTAGTGGGGCGGGGAAGAAGGCATGTCGGAACAGAGTTGCTTTGTCGGCTGGCTCTGTGACTTCGTGTTCTGTTGTTGGGTGTCGTATGGCAGGCGTGACCCTAGGGACTACGCTGCCTCTTGTCTTGGCCCAGCTTGCGAGCTTCCATAGCTTCTCTGGCGACTGCGCTGCCTCTTCTACTCGGTCTCTATGCATCTGAGTTATTGCTTTGCGAATTACTCTGGCTTTGTGGTTTCTCGCTTCTCGATACGCTTGCCACGTCTCTTCTGTGCCGTGTTGGCTGTGTCGCCTTTTACGCCTCTTCGCTTCCGCTAGTACTGTCTTGCATTCTGCCGTCCACCCTTCTCTTGCCTGAGCTGAGATGCATACCTGCGGAGTCGCCTTCTCTGCTGCTGTTTTGATGGCAGCAGTCACGTCGCGGACGTAGTTGTCGAGTGCTAGCTTAGTCGTTGGCCTGCGTAGTGGCGGCAGAGCCGCTTTTAGGTCTTCTAGGTACGTCTTCTCGTTCATGCGCTTCCAGTTCCTCTTCATCGTCTCTTGCATAGGTTGCACCGTCATATCAAGCACTGTGCTTATTGGCAGGTGGTCAGAGTCGTGGTCGAGGTCGCGGTCTACTTGGCTTCTGATCACTCTGTCGACAAGGCCGACAGTGACGAGGCATAGATCAATGGTGGTCTGCCGTGCCGCCTCTTCGTAGGTGATCGTCCCGGCAGCTAGCGTGTTGCTGAGGTCAAAGTCTTCTATGATTGCTATCAAGTCTTCTGCTTGTGGGTCAATATGCCTGACGTTCTGGCCTCCCCATAAAGGGTGATGCAGATTGAAATCGCCTAGCAGGATCTGCTCATTGCTGCTATGCTTCTCGAGGACTGCGCGGACGTCTACAAGCGTAGAGCCTATAGGACCTCCACCTCCTACTGCATTGTAGATGTTGTGGATCGCCACACTCTGCTGCTCTTGTTGGTCCCTGCTAGGCTCAATGACGAGAGAACAGACGTCTCTCGAGTGTTCTTTGAAGCGCCATCTACCGTGGTCAATTCTCTTATTAACGAAGAAACAGACCCTCGCCGGGCCTTCTTCATCCGCCGCGGCCGGATAGCAAAGATGGAAAACGTCCTTTGCTGGGTGGTGAGTGGTCGCCATGTACGGGTTCCTCCATGGCTCCTGGATGGCCAGAATGTCGTACTCGTGTATCCGGGGGTCTCGCAGCAGCGTCGCCATTACTATGTCTCTCGACTTGCGTACGTTGTACTGTAGTATGCTTAGTGTGTTGTACTGATTCATGCTTCTGTTTCGCAGTCGATCTCCATGTGCTGGGTGCTGCTTTGAGTCAGCCGCACGTTGGCGCTGATCGCCTCCAATGCTCTGCGGCTCGGTATAATCGTTCTCTGTGGTCGCTGGCTGCTCATTCCTGCCGGCAGCGCGTTCTCCTGGTCTGTCGTATCTATTGTAGTTCCCGTGTTGGTCCGCTTCTGTCCTCGTTGGGCCTGCGACCGGCTCCTTGTGGGCTGCATAGGCTGTGTCGGCGCTGTGTTTTGACTGGATCTGCTTCTAAGGATAGTAGTAGGCGCCTCAAGCTGTACGTTTCTTCCCCTCGTCTCCGGTACGAAATGATACTGCGGCCGCGTGTCGTAGGCCATCTTCGCTTTAGCCATCTCGTCCTTCCTGGTAGGGCATTGTCGGCTCCATGCTTCGTGCTCGCCGCGGCACAGCGTGCACTTCCTGGCTATAGTCCGGTCTGACTTGGCCGGACAGTCTCGGGTGTCGTGCTCCTGCGCACAGAAGCCACATGCTGTTGCTGCCTTGCACTGGGTTCCTATGTGGCCATATTTTTGGCACTTAAAGCACTGCTTCACGCGGCACTGTCGCTCGTATCGCTCGCACTGGAATACCTCGCCTTGCCAGACAAGGCCCTCGTCGATGATCTTATTGGCGTCTTCTGGTCGGGTAAACTCAATCGTGATAGTCGATGCAGTCTTAGCGGCAGCGTCTCTAGTCAGCCATCCTATATGGCGGATCTCAGCCTGCGGGATGAATGGTCTGTTGTCCTGCAAGATCTGGCTTCTGTTGTCTTCGAACCTGTCCATGTCCATTGTGCTGGTGCGTATGCCGTGGGCGAGCACACCGTACGTCGGGATCTGTATGCTGGTGCCGTGGCCGATGCGCGCGGCCCAGTCGTCTGCAAACTGCCGCAATGCTTCAACCTCGGTGCTGGTGGCTGCCTTGACGCTGAGGTCACCGCTCTTGAGCTGGTTAGAGGACACAATCTTCACGCCTACAATGTTCTCGTTGCCGCTCTGCTCAATTGCACGTTCGACATGGGCTTTGAGGTTGCGTGGGTTCATTGCCCGCAGGGCCTGTACAGTGAGCGGATCTCTGATGTTCACGATAACCTCACGTTGTGTTTGCACGATAGGTGCTCTACGACTCTGTGTATTGTATGTACCTGCTAGCGGAAGGCCTCTTGCTGCTGCCGCAGCGTACGATGTTGGCCCGTTCGTCTGCTGCTGCTGTGGTGCTTTGTTCTTGATCTCCCTTGCCATTTCTAGGGTAGCCTTGCCCACTTGTGTCGCCTCTTTGGCTGCCGCTCTCGCCTCTTCTACTGTGCTAGCGTTCTGTTGCATGTTCGTAGCTACTAGTTGCACAATATCTACAGTGTTCTTAAGTTCGCCCTTGATCTGGTCGAGGGCTTGCGCGGTCTGCTCTGCGTTGGCCTTGGCTTCAGTTTGTGCGACTGCGAGGGCGTCGCGGACTGTGTCCAGGTCAGGCGTATGTTGCGTCTTTAAGACGAGCGTTAGCGCGCCGCGAATTACATCTCCGGCAAGGTCTGCTGGCACAGTCTGGCTGCCGTTGCGTTCGATAGCCTCCAGGACGTCGTGAAGAAAGGTGCCGAGGGAAGTAGCATGCTCGCGTAGCGGGGTAGGCCATGTCGCCCTTCGCGGCCACGGCGTCGCCATAACGCTTCAGTAGCAGTGGGCGCTGCTTCTGAAGTGCTGACGGGTCGTAGGGCGTGTTAGGCTAACTTTTACGTGCGATATACTGCGTTGATTCCAAGAATTGCAATACTCGCTGTTGTCGTGTTTTAAAATTGATGTCCTTTTTTAGGAAGTTCGTGTCGAAATGCAGTTTTTTTAGACTGCATTGTAATTGGTCGAGCGTAAATGACGCATTACATAATATCGCACGCGTAGGTGTGGGATGTGTGTTACGCATCTACAATCTTCGTTTATCTGTGGTGTGTAGCTATTGCTTTTTCTTGTTGAGGTGCTGGCCTGCTGCTTCGGTTCAGCTGGAGTCATTGCTTCTGCGGCCGTGCATACATTGCGACACCAATCTATATTGTAACAGACTAACGAGTAACAATACTGTCAGGAAAAGAACTTGTAAGAAAGCACAACTAGAGATGATCACAACGAGTGTGATAATGAAATTCGTTCATCCTTTATCCTCAATGTCCCAGGGCCATAGCATCCCGCCAAAGAATGACCTGTTTTGGTGTGTGACCAGATCACCTGGTCCTCACCCGGCAATGATCATCACCTTCTGCCTCACTAGAGCCGCGCGGAGATGAGGTTGTGTCAAGTTGCCACTAATAGCCTGAACGATTTCGGTCCGCGACAGCCTAAAATCGAGTGCTAGGTAGGACCTGTCATGAACACGGCAATGGGAGGATTGACTGTGATAGATCACGCTAGCGCGCATCACCTCGGCGACTAGCTCTACCTGCGCAGTACCGCTCGTTACATACATGCAGCGCTAATTTGGCGAGCTGGTGGATTATGAGCCCCTTCTTAAGATCAACAAATGAAGCCACGAATTAGAAGTGATGCGCAAAAGAGCTTTTCTTATCGGCAAGATCTTCAGTTTCCTATTTGTCCGGTTAGACGTCCCCGAAGTTTTATTATCACCATTGGCGTCCTCTTGGTTCCGCTTCCTGGGCTACCCCTGTAGGGCTACACTGAAGTGTACCCAGTTATTCTACATTGCACCAAGAGCTTGAGCCTTTCTCGTCTTTATATACTATTTAGAATACCTCAGTCTGCCCCATCCAACATTACCCTGCCATATGTTCGCGTCTGCTTCTAGCAGTAACACAATCTACTCTTCCTTACTATCCTCTTTATAGCGTGACCATCCGTAGGTTTCTTGTTCATTAGATGTTACGATGAATGACTCGATTCTTGCACGCTATGCTAGATTTTTTAATCAGCCTTTGAGAAACTCTGAACTTTATACTCAGCTCAATGAGGTATTGAAAACTCTACCTTGCCTTGCAACGAAGTTAACTCTGCTAGATATTAGTCAACTCTAGGTTTATCGCTGAGTTCTCTCAATTCTATAGACAACGAACACATGAAAACGAATGCATAGGCATTACCTACCAATCGGTTCCTACGCTGGAAGAGATAAACTGTTTGTTGAAGCAAGAGGAAAAGATCCGGATGTCCCTCAAGCGCGTACGGGATATTGTCCTCAGTCATCACCAGAGTACTCTGACATCCGCGTCCGAAGATTGTAAGCTTATATAAGGCATTGCGATAAGGAATCTTGAGTTAGTATAAGCCCTTAGTCTGAGCAAAGCTAAGAATTAGTACTGATAGTTTGCAACAGGATAATGAGAGTCAGCGCTGAGAAAAGGCCGGCGACTTCCTGACGGCGGTGGGTGTCGAACCAGCTCTACTCTAGCTTCCAGAGTAGTTACACGGAAAAGATTCTTCAGGACTCTGACCACTCCATGATCATTGCATACGATGCAGGGAATAATCGAGGATATAATAGTGCACAGGATAGGCCTCAACATTCTGAGAAGAATGCTCCCAACGGGGCCATAGGTCAGCTCATAGGTAGAGTCGGGTACAATGCGTTCTAATAATATTTTACTCATTTTACGCGTCAGCCATGGTAGAAATTGTGTGATACTACTACAAACGTTTACTACAGGTACACAAGCTCTGCCTAAATCCGAGTCCGTCTCTCCTCCACCACGTTTTCTCTGTTAGCAATGGATTCAGCGTGTGATGGCGGACCGCCTCGACGATTAAGTAGACAAAGATGTAGCACAGCGCAGCCTTCTTCTGCTTCTGTCGTAATCGCAATCTTGGTCTTGCGTGGATTCTGGCTCTCTACGAAGCGTCATGTTATGCTACTCTACCTGACTAGTTAGCTATTCCCAGCTTTAAAAAGCTTCATTAAAAGCCCCCACAGTACTTGTATACTCTCAACCGTTTACGGATGCGCTGAACGCTTACATTCTTCAGGGGGACGCGGACGCAGCGGGAAGAAGTCTTAATTAGTGTACCACTAGCTCTTGCCATCTAATCTATCGAGAAGTGTGCTTCAATGTGAGGGCTGCCCCTGGTTTACAATCTTTCCATATCTCCTCGATCAGTCTCTGCTTACTCCCCAATTGCACTTAATTGCGATAGCATGGTTGAGACTAGCTAGTGCCTGCTGATTTTTAGTGCTTGTAAACAGATGAGACACGAATCATGTGCGAAGGGTTGATAGGTTGCAGCTCAGCTTGCGAGGAAGCATCGTTGTTGTCTACCAATCTCGGGAACCGAGCTGTGGGGTCGGTATTATGTGTTTCGCTTCTTTCCTTTGGGAAAAGACTAGTTTGCCTGCTACTGCCGCACTGGCAGCTAGAGTGGGTAGTCCTCCTTGACTTCCTGAACAAAGGGCGCATGAGGGGAATGCATGCCAGAGCGATCGCGACCGCAGGCTCAAGACCCGAAAGGTTTGTGGCGAGCACACCGCTGTACGTCATATCCGCGAAGTCCAAACCAGGTAGTAGTGTTTGTCGGTATATAGTAATGGCCCAAGTTCTGCCCTAGATTTTAGCACCAACTAATAATAGAAGAAGAGCTGGGCAATAGCGCGCACTTACCCTGCTCCAACGCTAAGCAAGGCCATCGCGGTCAACTTCTCGTGCCAAGCCAGTCGCAAGTTGTAAAGATATGGCATTGGTAGCACGATAATCACAGCATCCATGAGGAGGTTGACGAACCCCATTGCGAAATAAAACGCTGGTTGACTACCGCAAGTCCCTGGTAACCCAAAGTCCCAATTCTTCGCGAGCGGTCGGCATATCGACAAAGCAGCAATAACGTCGGCCATATTCCACGTAATGATCAAAGCGCCGAGAATACGGGTCCGCTTCAACATTGACAACGTGGGTATTAGTGCTGGATACATCAATAGAACCGACAATTTGCTGAAACACACAGTGGCGTTCCACAGTATCGAAAAAGACATGATTCCCTATGTACAGCGAAAAGGCAGTCAGAGGTTGCGAAGTAAGGAAGGGTCACTTATTGGGTTCACCTTGAAGAAAAGGGTTGCCGTCTCAGGCCCAAAGCGTTGGTAGATCTCCGCGATATGAAATCCAAAGCCGCCATGTGTAACTAGTGAGATGCAACAAGCGTGCAGTGCAGTGTTCCAAAACTAGTAGACGTATCAGAACAGATATGATTTCTTTATGGATGTTTGACCTACTAAGGCTGCGATAATGCAACAATCACTATAATTGATTTTGTGCCCGATGCTTCTGGCGACGAGGCGCAGACCTACAGAGATAATGGCTAATAAGATAGAGATAAAGGAGGTCACTATAACGCTGATTTGTTGGCCGTTCTCGATGGAGATCATCCTTGTCATTATAAGGTGAAGTTTGGATTGATGTAGCTGTTGTGTAAAAGTGGCCAAGAAGCGACATAGCTTAAACTGATGCAGTTGGGCTCATATATGTGTGACTGAGCTCAAAACATAGGCATAGAGTTGCTTTCTCGAGTGTTCATCCACAGTCTTGAGCTCACAATATCCCGAAGGAAGTGCTTTTTGTTTCAGTACCTGGAACATTGATGGGCGGCTTGTGGACTCAACAGCTTGGGGCTGATAACCAATAACGACACAAGATACTACAAGAACCTATGGAAGCAAGTCCGCGGACTCTGTCTCTAGATATGACATTCATTGTGGGTCGGTGATGACATTGCTTTTCGGGGATCGTGCTTAATTACGTGGCATCTGCGGCCCGAAGGCGCAACCCGTGAAAACTGGGGCTAGCGCGTGCACGTGTTTCAACTCATAACCCGTGCAACTTCATCAACACGGGAGTGAAATACATGTTCTCCAAGTTCTTGAGCTTCTCTGCCACGAATACTGGGCCACGTCCGAGATTTATAGCTCTCCGCGAGAGCTTGCCCCGCCAAAAGGGGTGTAACAAGATAAGCATTTGTGACGCCACGTTATTTTTATCCACGTCTCCATCACAAGTGTTAGCGCCAGTTCCAGCCCAGACCCCCAGACCTGCGCCGCGGAAGCAATAGGCGATCTCATCTGGCAAACAACATACTCGCCACATGCCTCGTTTGAGTAGCTTCAACCGAACCTGTTGAACTCTGCAGGTCTTTTCGTATCGAGACCATATTTTGGAATTAATTTTAGGAATCGTGGCCCTTGTGGTAGTCTTTTTTGGGAAATTCGTGTCGAGACATAATTTCTCGGGATGCGTTATGATTAGTTGGGCGCAACTGGCGCATTACATAAGCATCGAAGCGGAGAAAGATTGAGAAAGGGTCCTCGGGTTCTCGGGTTGTCGGAGATGTAGAGGCGATAGCCGAAATGACTGCTTTTAGAGTCACTGGTCTGGTGTGTTGTTTCTCCACTTATTCGTTCTATATGCCGGTTGTAACTGAGCATACTAACAAGAACTTAACATGGAAGGAATTAACTGGGGATTTTACAATTCTCTTAGAACGCACTATCTCTCATACTCAGCATTGTTGACGCGTCCTGCGTCATAAGTATAGTACATTGAAGTTCTGTCACTGTACTCGAGACCTAACCCACATCTTCCGTCAGCAAATGCCTAATCCAGCATCGAAACTTTCAACCACTACTTGCTATTGGCGCAAATTTCAAAGCCTCAATATCATAATGCAACTCTATACGCAAAATAGTAACAGTATTAGAATCAAGACCCCTGCTGCTTCGCAACTAAGTAATCTTGTGCTCCGCCGTAGAAAGCAGCAAATTTACTTCCGAGCCACTCATATCGTCCCGGGCAGAACAAATTCTCAAACCGAGCTAGTTTGATTCATGTACCCAATATGGTGTCTCTGCATACTTTCTAACTAGTTAGGCAATTCAGCGCCTTAGACTGCGAAAAGTAGGTGCCATATCGGCACAACGTACAGATTCAAACAAGCTGCAGATATCTCACTTACGCCTCCCAGAGTTGGGAACGGGCGGCAGTTTCGAATCATATAAGGTTAATTCGAGGACTTAGATATGGATGTAAGCGGAGTCAATTTTGTTATTTAGAATTATAAAAGGTTAGAAAGCTAGCGGAGATTGAGGCTAAGCGGACTAAATGGTACTATGATAGAGTAGAGCGGGTATGCAAACTATCTCTGGTTTACGGATTCCCAAATCCTTCTGCAAGAATAGTGTATAGGTTATAATCTGATATTGTTTATTATTTTATAGTTTGTTTAGTGCAATCTGTGGCTATGTGTGTTATTGAAATCTGAATAGTGGGTTGCTGATGAGAAACATCAGTTTACATCGCTGGGCTAAAGTGTAATGGGCTGGGCTGAAGGAAGGCTAATGTCCATCCCTGCGTGCCAGGACACCCGGCGTAACGGGACACCTTTTCTCCCGGGCGCCCGGCATGCTCGCACAGTATTAGCAAGCCGAACAGTCTAGCGTGCATCTATTCTTCAGCTTTCGTTCTTCCACTGCATCCCCCTCCGGCGCCAAAAAACGTATTACCCACTATGCTGTGGTTCCTTTTGCTAGTTCTGTTAATCAACCCTCTTTAAGAACCACCCTGCTTATCTATAGCATCGTTATGTTATAAGGAGTTCGGTAGGTTATAAAGCTAGCTAAGAGGGTAAAAATCTAGACTCTATCTATAAAATGTTAGTTTTGGGTATAGAGCGTGCAGTGTGGCAGCTTTTCCGCGCGGACAGCACGATCGTTAGGACGCACCTAACTATCCGTGCTATTAAGCGAGTTTTCAGCTACCGTAGCGTGCTGAGATGTCTGCAACTCTTGCTGTGCACTGTGGCTGAGGATTGCGGCGCTGAGTGGGATGTTTTGGGCTGCTGTTATTCCCAGCGCTGTGAGTAATTATAGCATAGCCTTAGGTCCCTAATTTCTGGTACGCACAATCTCTATTGTGCAAAGCTACTAAGTACTTTAGTATGATAATGTACTCTAACTTTAGAAAAAAAATTTGCTATAGTTACTGCTAAATATACTGATGAGATGATAGAGGAAGGCAGGCCTACTTACTGTAAGGGGCTACGCTCAAGGAGCAGATGCGTTGGTATATAGGATTGTATTCGATAGAGATTTATCTACTGCTTAGCTGGGGGCTTATATCTCGGTGCGGCTCTGGAGAAATAGCTCTTTCAGGTGATCTCAGCGTTGCCTCGTGCGGTTCGTCTGATTATCTCTTAGATGGGCAGAATCCAGGTGCAGGCCTCCACACCCGGATTGTATGGTTGCGCACCGAGATCCCATCGAGGACAGTACTACAAAGGCTCAGCCTATCACACTTACCCTTGCACAAAGCTGTGTATCTAGCTAAATACTACTCGCTCCGTTTCTCCTATGCTTCAATCTCTCTGTCTGGAACTTGCCAGCCGAGACTGCTCATATGACAAAAGCACTTCGCTACAGTGTTGGCGACATGCTCGGGTATCGGGGTGATGCTCTCCGAAGACAACGCTGTACCCGTCACACGCTCTGCTGTACAGATTAAGAGATTCCTTGTAGTCACAGAGCGTCGCAAGCAGGTGAGCAAGGCAGTACACGCTAGTGAGCGTGTTGGGGTGCTCGCGCCCAAGCACCTTCTCAGATCCTTCTAGATCTCGTCGATGCATCGCTTCTGCCTCCTCGTACTTGCCCTGCCTCGATAGCACCAACCCAAGATTACTAACGCTAGTGAGCGTGTGGGGGTGCTCGCGCCCAAGCGCCTTCTCGTACCCTTCCAGCGCTCGTCGATGCATCACTTCTACCTCCTCGTACTTGCCCTGCCTCTCTAGCACCGACCCAAGGTTGCTAACGCTAGTAAGCGTGTTAGGGTGCTCGCGCCCAAGCACCTTCTCTCTTGCTTCTAGCGCTCGTCGATGCATCACTTCTGCCTCCTTGTACTTGCCCTGCCTCTCTAGCACTACCCCAAGGTTACTGACGCTAGTAAGCGTGTTAGGGTGCTCGCGCCCAAGCACCTTCTCGTACCCTTCCAGCGCTCGTCGATGCATCACTTCTGCCTCCTTGTACTTGCCCTGCCTCTCTAGCACCAACCCAAGGTTGCTAACGCTAGTAAGCGTGTCAGGGTGCTCGCGCCCAAGCACCTTCTCAGATCCTTCTAGATCTCGTCGATGCATCACTTCTACCTCCTCGTACTTGCCCTGCCTCTCTAGCACCGACCCAAGGTTGCTGACGCTAGTAAGCGTGTTAGGGTGCTCGCGCCCAAGCACCTTCTCGTACCCTTCTATCGCTCGTCGATATATCGCTTCTGCCTCCTCGTACTTGCCCTGGCTCTCTAGTACCGACCCAAGGTTATTGACGCTGACAAGCGTGTCGGGGTGCTTGCTACCTAGTACTCTCTTCCTCGACTCTATCACTTGTATATAGAGCTCTCCAGCTCTCTTATATTATCCATCCCTCTGTAGAGCCCTAGCGCAATCTTCTGCAAGATTTGTTCTCTCCTTGTCATCGTTCTTCTCACTATGCGACAGTGCATATTGAGCGTGCGGTAGTAGTCGCCTCCATTTGCTTTTGTTACTGTAATCGCTATTTGGAAACACCTGGCGTAGCTGCGTGACTGTACGTTGAGTGCATTCGTAAAGCCGTCTCTGCATCTGCAGTTGCTCTCGTAAGGCTTGGTGCACCAATCGATGCACGTCAAATGCTGACTCAGCAGGTCGCCTTGTGATAAGCGCATACCTGTCAAGTATCATGATCGCATCTACACGGGCCTGCGGCGAAGCTGCCTCAAGCAGATCGAGCGGAATGTCCTTTCGGTCTACGCACGCAGCAAAGTAAAGCTGCTCTGCAGCAATGGCATTACTCTGCTGGACTTGACCTATAGAAAGAGATAGTGTAGCAGCTACAGCCTTTCTCAGACTAGACTCTCCCTGCTCGCTTTCACGCAAGTCATTGCTGCGCTTAAGAGCTGCTTGGTCGTGGTCGTGTAGTCGTGCTTGGTACTGCTGCACTGTCATATTGCTTGCGTTTATGCACGCTGCCGCTTGCGACACTGCTAGAGGCAGGTGTGATAGTTCTCTTAGCAAGCGTATGGCTGCAGGCTGTTCAGCATTAGAGAGCGGAGTTGTCAAACGGGATTGCAACATCCTCAGCGCCGTGTCTGGCGTCAGCTCACGCAGCGCTACCACATCCTGTGGAGCAAGCGTCTTAGCCGTGTCGCTTTCTGTTGTTGTGAAAATGACAGAACACAGCTTAGATTGCGGCAGAAAGTC
Organism: Bipolaris cookei; assembly: GCA_002286855.1. Classification (NCBI taxonomy): domain Eukaryota; kingdom Fungi; phylum Ascomycota; class Dothideomycetes; order Pleosporales; family Pleosporaceae; genus Bipolaris; species Bipolaris cookei. The sequence continues at coordinate 200,116 of NRSV01000062.1, read as the reverse complement.
GGCCAAGTCTACAGCTTCTGCCGTTAACGAGCCACCATGCTGGACAGTTGTGCTCTCGAAGTTGTCGAAGATCAATAAACACTGCCGCGTACTTAGCTTTGCTATGCAGCGTTTCACGATCTGCTCTATGTCTACCCGGTTACCGTTATAACCAGGAACGCCAAGCTTCTGTGCAATACTAGTATAGGACTGGTCGAGACTATCTTTGTCACTCGCATCGATCCAGAAGACCGAGCAGTGCTTATGTTTCTTTAGTGTTCTGTATGCGACCTCGAGCGCGAGCTGCGATTTACCTATTCCGCCAGGCCCGACTATTGTAAGCGTCGAGGTAGTCTGTGTGTTGCTGAAGAGCTTCGCTTCTAGTTCAGCGAGCTGTAGTTCGCGACCTACAAAAGACTTGTTGCGCGCGAATGGAATGATCGACGGTGCGCGGCCGGCTCTCTCCACTTCAGCCTGAAGTCTTTCTAACGCACTCTCCCTTCCTTCGCCATAGGTTGTAGGCATAGAGACGCCAAGAAGTCCAAGTAGGCAGTATACCATATCTTCTGTTTCGGTCGTTTCGCGACCGCTGACCCATCGTATGCGCTCATCTATAGTGAACTGGTTAAGGGGACAGTTGCGCAGCGCTGCAAGCGGAATGCTAGTGATGCTATGCAGTAGTTGGTCGAGAGAGGTTTTGTCGCCTATGCGCTGCCCTTCGCACGAGAAGAACTCCACAGATGCTGGCGCTATCAGCTCCTGCAACGTCCATCCGCGAGTGAACCACTTGCTTCGCCGAAGCGATACATTCCAATCAATCCCTGCATAAGATAGATCCTGTCGAGGTTGAGGTCGATGCTGACACATCTGACAAGAAAACGTAGCATCGTAGCGCATTTTTGTACCACTGGAACATCGAGTTGATCGCCTTCGAGCGCTCGTTGTTGTCCCATCTATCGATGCAGCATGTGTCGATCCAGAAGTACCGCAGCCCGTCCTGAGCTGCTTGTTCGGCGCAGAAACGTAGCTTTCGATAGCCTTCTTCTTTCTCTTTGTAGTTTCTATTTAATACATCTTCAATAAGGATCTCGGAGTCGCCCCATCGGTGTGATAGAATAGCGTAGGGCGGGATCCGCTTGCCGCGAAAGTCTGTCAAAATCAGGCTGCCTAGTGCGTCGAAATGGAGAAGCCGCATGACGCTTGCAGCTCGAACTTTAGTCTAAAGAATCAGAGGCGTGAACGACTTTGGTGGTAGATTAGTGAGAGTAGAATGTTAGTGGGAGTAGAATGGCATCTTTGCGAGAAGGCAGAGAAGCCAGCCTGGTGAGGCTGTGCATCCAACCGAGCTGAAGATGCTCTGCATCAAGCGCCCAGCGTTCTGCACTGCCTCCCCTCACTATTTACGCCAAGGCAGTGTTTGCCTTGCAAACTCATGTTAGAAGAGTGCACATGTAGGTAAGATGCCAGCAAATATGGCTAACTAACTAATCTACAAAGATTATCGTTATAGCGTCTCGCCTGGCTCTGTACGACGGGGGCGGCTGCTTACCAGCCCGGGAATAAGAGCGGTCTAAGGTCAGGCGATAAGTGGGAGCCGCAGCTCTCAGCCACAGCGCGCAACCCCTCGCAGATATCTCATCACGCTACGGAGTACTGCTACCAAATGTCGCTAAAGTCGCATGGCCGGTTCGAGGCGTTTTGACGATGTTGTCGCTAGCGCGGAGAAACTGCCGGGATGCACGCTGCTCACCTTAAGTCGACTATTTGAGTATGTAGTCTTGATCTTTTCTATCTTAGCTTTCTTTCTAGCCCACCGAGCTCTCTGCAAACGTTAGTTGTTGCGAATAAACAAGGGGGTATTAGAGGAGAGTCGATGGACGGCACCGACAGAACGAGCGACAGCATGGTTAACAGCACGCTTTTCGGCGTCGGAGGGTGATGCACTGGAAGAGCAAGAGCTGCAGAATGGAGGCGTATTGCATCTGTCTATTTTTAAGTACGTTACGGGCAACCCGAGCATCCGGAAGAAAAGGTGTCCCGTCACGCCGTGCGTCCCGGCACTGAGGGATGGACGTTATACCAAAGACAACGCAGGGTGCAACAATGTTGTATTAGATGGAGTGTCGATAGCTATCTAACTATGCAACGTACTATTTGAGCCGACGCAGATAATCATGAATGAATACAACATACAGTTGTCATCACGCGCCAAAGAGTGCGGCAATAACCAAGTCCGACAATGCGGCAATCCATATCAGAGATGACTCGACTTGATTAATGGTTACTGGAGAATCTTTAAGCTTTTTTAACAACCTTTGAATTGTGATAGGTAGCATTTCTGGATTTCTGAAGCTTGAACCTGTCTCGCGACACACTGTATCGCTATACTTAGAGACGCATCTTAGGTTGAGGAAATTACTCTGGGCGTGTCGGGACATGGGATAGCATGCAGGCCATAGTCAACGACAGGAAGGTTATTGCTTCTAGTAAGTTATAAAGTGTTTATGTACAATAAGCACCAATATTGGACAAGCATCAAGATGATGGTTATATTTTAATACTACTTAAGAAGAAACTTAGCAGCGCTATGCTTGTAGGCAGGCTACGTATTCAACCTTAGACAATTTAACTACTAGTTAGCAGTGGGAGTAGCTGCATTTTTAGAAGCAACTAGGTTTCCAGCACCTGCCCCTGGACAGATTGATGAAGTAGTCCCATTTCTGCACATGTAACTGCCCACTTGCTCTCTGAAGGTAGCAGATACTTCCTTGAGGCCGGGATACCATAGTCCTTCCCCTCCTTCATCTTTGTATACATTGTCACAGTTATCGTCACTAAATATTTAGAGATTTAACTAAAGACCTAGTGTAAGACTAGACATACGTAAAGAATTGGCAGCACAAGCCTAAATCGATTGCAATAGACGCGACATCATTAAGCCTGTCGGCGGCTACGCAGCGGTCGGATGATATGATTGGTGCAGCACATTCACTCCATGCTGTCTTTGAGCAAAAGTGCAACTTTGCCTAGCCGTTAGCTTTGATTGTGAGCGACCAATGTTTTGCCTACCCTTCGCGGGCAATCAGCTTGCTCAACCCGATTGTGTTGAAGATCAATCATCATTGTTGATTGGGCGAGGACATTACCCAACAACGCGCTTGTAAAGCACCAGTGTTGACACCGCATATTGAGGTCAGGTGAAAGTTCAATTCTAAGCTGCAGACTTGAAAGGTAAAGAACGTGTTCCTACCTGAATTATATATGCCAAAACCTGGCATTTCGGGGTCTGCTCCATTGCCGAATGCGTTTTTGGAAGGGCTTCAATTTATGTAGGCGGATTACTGATTGAACAGCGTGTGTTTATCCTTGGGTTGTTCAGAATAGTCAAGAAAGTAGTCTAACTAGGCTTCAATAGAACTACTGTTAGACTCTGTGGCTAGTTTGCCATCAAGGTCCATTGTAACGGGCGGAACGTCCTTCGCCTTTTCTTCTCGTCTACGACCTCGCTTACCCACTTGCCCGGCCTGATTGTTGCTTAGGCAACAAACATTGTAGTTATATAAGTAAATATGAAGCTCTATAGCCTAGATCCTAGCTCTCTATAAAATACAATATCTTGTATAACTACATACATACAGCATCGTAACGCGCCCTCAAATCTAAAGATCACGTACGAGTTACAGCCCAGGAGGCTTGAAAGGGCTCTTGCTCAGCAGGACAAATTGATGAGGCGATACTAGGCTGTAACATGAGAGGCAGGTTTGGGCCCGTCAATACTATGGAAGCGCCGAAATGAGCTCCTACGTATAGCTGGATTAGAAGTGACTGTCATGCCGTCACACGCCAGACGAGATATATAGAAGTAGTAATTATCCTCAGTTACTTGAAAGAACTTATAAGAAAGCATGATTGAGTTGCCTGCAACGAGTGTAACAACGAAATCCGTTTATAATTTATACCCGTTGCATCCAGTCCTGCCATAAATACGAGAATGGGTACAACGACTCGAAAATTAACTTAGAGTGACTCTCCTGCCCAAGGTGCTAAAATTGGCTACGTCGAGGAAGAGCCGTATGTTTGGTACCTGCGTGAAATCGATCGCTGCGCGCGAACCTGAATCAACACCAAACGGGAATTTTCTATAGTGTGCGATCAGTCGTCGCACAGAGACTTCGTCGCTTGAAAACTGATCTACGGAAGTTCCTTCTAAAGACTGTACACCCGCAGCTGTGAGCAATGATTTCCCCAACCGACAGCGTCCTGCATATAAATGAAGTAGCTGGCTTAGTGTCAATATAAAACCTAGTGAACTAAGTAAAGCGCTGTGTGCTACACCACGAAACGTTTTTTTTCTACATTTCGTAATGAACATTGATTTCAGAGGAAAACGTGGTAGTGACATGAGCAATGGATTTGCTCTCACCATCCGCAGCACGTCCAGTGGTGTTAGCCTGACTTCTTTGCAAAACCGATCGCGCAAAGAAGGCACATACACCCACAAATCAACCGTACGATCTGGAACATCGTCTACCTTATACCAAGATCCCTTGATAGGATTAGGAGACGCTTGCATTGGTACACTGAAACTCATAAGAAAGTCTCCCTTCGCATCTGTGTCTGAAACAGCGCGAACGCGGCCTAGTTGATACTTGTCGCAGTTAATCCGTACAAGGTTAGAATGTCCTGTAGTGCTGAATCCAACTAGTGAATCGAGCGTCGTCGCTGTCGGCGTGAATACTGGAAATGTGCCCAATAAGTAGATTGTGAGCCTTTCGTTCCCACGAGAATTCAAAAAACGTTCTGTCGCGTGCAACCGCTGCTCGAGTGCATGAGCGCCGTCTCCAAGCAACATCAGTTTCATGCCCTCTCGTGAAAGTCTTTCGACCGCAAGTACATCCCACACTAAATCTCGGATTGGGTTCAAATATTTTTCTTTTTCCTTCGCAGTCAAAACGCACAACTTCAAGTTAACTAACTTTGCTGCGTCGAAGGCGGACACACTATCCAAGATTCTTCTCCGGATCGGCGAAAGAAAGAGAAGGTATCCAAGAGACGCAATTCTTTTCTCCATATCGCTACTTGCATTATCTTCTTGTCGATTATCGACGGCGAACTTCTGGTCATACAGAAATTGTGGTGACAGGGGCATCTCGAAGAACGGAAGGCTGTAGTTGACTGGTGAGCGACGACAGCCTAGACATCTCTGTCAGCCTTTTTGGATGGGGGATGGAGTGATTACATCAAGACCAGAGCATCCGCTTAACCTGAACGGGCACTCGGCGCGGAATACATACATAAGACGCTATATTGAAATTGCGTTACATGTAGCTCGGTAGTTCAGGATCTTATAAGCAAAGGTTGGGTAGTTAGTTATATGTCAATAATGTAAGGGCAGGAAGGTTAGCCAGCCATCGCGTTCCTAGCCTCATGATAGGATGACGCAGAGGCACTTGCGTAGCACTACCAACAGTACCTGACCCCGTACACATCATGAGCAAGGATTAGCAACCTCTTCAAAACACTAGCCCCTAAGGTATATAAGCTGTCTAAGGGCGCAATTATCGATCATTCAGCCTTTGGCTTTACACAAGATGGAAAGGAAAACGCACAAGTAGGTCTTACAGTGAAGTATCTTTTCAGCGCTAAGTCTCTAAAGTACCGATATACTCGACTTCAACCCTGCTTCTCCAAATATTCGGGCCCTTCAGACCTCATTACGCTCGATATCATCTGAAGATGAAAAATTCCAAGCATGCATGGCTATACGGAACGAGATGCTTTCGCAACAAAGACAAGTTGACTGGCTGTTTACAAAACTGAACGAGATTATGATAGAAGAGTGTTACCGTTATAGAAAGAATGAACAGCCGCAGCTAGATTCTCTCTTTGATGCGAAGCAATGGGAGCAATTCATCAACACGGCACAATCTAAGATCAGAATGAGTAAGCAGTGTCTCGCTCCGCTTATCAAGACAGCCCAATATTGGGGCATGGATAAGGTTCAATACTATGAGTGGGCTTCGATGGGACTCAAGTACTGCGATGTACTTGCAGCTGCTTCTTCTCAAAATCCTGTCTGGGAAGACGCCCGGGTTAAACTCAACCAGCTACTTTTGAGAAGGATTACAGAAGGGCGTTTTCTAAGAAAGACAGCAAATCCTTTCTATCTGGTCGACTTGGAGCATCTTGTTGCTTGGGTAGGCAAAACCGACTTCGAAAAGAAAGGCCGTAGAGCATATACGTTGAAGTATGAGACAATCGCAGAATCCGATCTGCCAGTTGACTATATACTTGACCGGTTCGGTGTCATTGCAGCTGCAGCATGTCAATCTGTTCCATCAACATTCACGGCGACGGAACTTGAAGTCCCATATCATCCGCATAAAATGGCGGATATATTCACGAGAAGTACAACAACTGTCTTGAACAGCCATCTTTCTCAGCGATGTACTCGTAACTGGAAAGCACTGCGACTGCTCTTTGTACAGGTTTGTTGTGTATTAACTATGATTTATTGGCTTATATGTACAAATACAGGCGATCGGTTGTATTCTGTGTACATTAGTCTGATCGAAATGATAACACAAAGTCTTTAAGTAACACATAAGCTAGAAGGTGCAGGAGAGAATCAAACAATGCGTGTATGAACAACGTTAGCCCGTCTACTACTACATTAACTAGTCAACTTGTACTTTTTAAATAACATCTTCACGACAAGCAGGACTAGGACAGCATCTTCGCAAGTCTGCTAGGACTCTAACCCTAACACTCGATGTTCTGAATAGTGTACTCTTTGTCTCCCTCAACGACACCACACACATCGCCCCAACCAATCTCAAAGTCATCACTCTTTGGGTTCTTCAGCTTAGCGTTAGGTGCACATCTTGCATCTATGGAATAGTAGCTAGTTTCCATTCTGGGTGCGTCATTCCAATCGCAAACATCGAAAGCCGGGTTCTCTGACCTACGACGGGGCTCTTCAGGCGATGCTAAGACGTCGGATTTGTGGATATGGTAGTGGTGCCTAAAATGCTTCCTACTATGACGATGTTTGATGTATCTCCACTTACTTCTAGCCAGCCTTGGACCGTACGAACTGCTGCAACCTGTCGAGTCTTTATCGCAACCGTTTGATCTGTCTTGTTCACCTTTCCTTAGTAATTTGCTAGCAGGATCTGGTAGTGCAGTATAATGTGTAGTAGGACTAGTTTTGAAGCTTGTACGAATGCGCGTTGTAGTACTGCTAAAGCTCGAGCTAATTTGAACTGCTGCACAGTTCATGAAAAATTCATGCTCCCTGTTCAGCCAAATCCAAGCAAAAACTGCTATACCTGTCGGTATGTTTAAAGGGACTTTGAACTTAAACACTTGTGGCGCGTCTTTGTCTCTGTATGGACAGTTTCCATGGTATGAAGCTGCGACTTTCCATGTCTGACCTTTGTCCACCGAGAAGCCAATTTGGCAGCTTCCTCCATAGTGAGTTGATCCTGGAACACCGATACTATACATGTGGTCGGATAACTGAAAGTAAGCGTCCTGGCCAGGTTCCCATGTGACTTGCGGTCTGCCTTCCTCTGTGTCTAGAAGGTCGAGATGACCACGACAATCGCCAGGGGAAGTCAGTGTTGGCTTGCCATGAGAATCGCAGCATCCAATCGGAAAGTTGTATTCCTTATCCACCTGTGTTGTGAAATAGTTGGCGTCTTTACTACCACCGAGAGGGGGCGGATACCATAAGGACATGTGGGCTCTAGCTGTAGCCGCTAAGGATGCTAGGAGGATTTGCACTATATACATCCTATAGTAAGTATGCAATGTACAATGTATAGAGCTTGTGAAGATATCTTGATCAACAATGATAGCTCTGCGAGGTCTAGTTATATAGATATACGCTAGCGACAATTTGACTCAGATATCGTCCAGTGATCGTGATAAGGAAATACGTGGCGTATATACGAACTCAATTATCATCTGTGACTTATTGCTCACAGCATGGGGTTGCCTCTTTGTCGAACAGGAATGTTCTAAATAGTACGCTATGATGTCACCATGAGTATGATTGTGATGGTAGTAGATCCTATAAATGGCTAAGAATGCTTCTATACATCAAAGTACGATAACCCTCTATGACAATGGTAGTGGCCTGTTTGCAAAGCCACTAGCAAAAGTAGGTAAATGTACGCCTGCTACATACAAGGGGAAAAATCGTAGGGGCAAAAAGCTATAACCCCTTGGTTGCATCATGTGGTGAGGTACAAAAGGCAAGGTCGTGTTACAAGGTAAAACTACCCTACTAGCCATGAGCCTTTGGCAGTTTTCCTGCCCACCACAAGGGTTATGGCTACATTTAGATGCAGCGGGGAAAGCGACGGTGCAGTTGTAGTAAATCATCAGGTATTCGCCATTCGATGTCCTCTTCATTAAGCAGACTCCTACTCCTGGCATCTTTGAGTAGTATCCTAGGGCACTTTACGTGAATGTTCATTCTTCGATGTGCAGATGGTGATGCGTACTGTATGCAGTTTTCGCCTTGTTCTCTATCGCTAGATTACACCATGCCCGACGTATTCCTCTATGTGACGTCGTGCTCACATCTGTCCACCCTGGGTTTCCAGCATTTTTTCGCACACTATCTTTCAAAGTTTTCCAGTTTTCCAAGAACGGGGCATACTCAATCGATCCGGACAATACGAGCAGGTAGTTTCCATAATGGGGTGTAGTAGTCGTCATTGTAAACTTCGGTGTTTTGAGATCGAATTCTGAAGCAAACTCAGAAAAGCAGCAGATCTGAAGGATTAAATACCATAGAGGATCTTAGTGTCCATCGTGCCGGCTCTTCAGCTTGCGATTAAGGGAATATCACGGAAGAGCTCGGATGAGGAGAGATATCACTTCTTATCAAGTCACAGCGAACGGGCCGTTGCGGAATCGAGTAGCTGCTCTAACCAAAGTTACTTGAAAAACTAAACTATTAGGGGAAGGTTATCTAGTCCCAACTTTATGGACTTCTGCATGGCGATACAATCTCAACCTCTCGTTGGGAGGGTATAACAACTTGGTCATGTGACAGCAATCGCCAGACCCTGGTCATGCTATTCCTACAGGTTGGACAAGCTACATAATTGTTGTTTGACTCTCCGCGAGAGCTTACCCATGCTATAATGCAGATTCGACAATACACGTGGCCTTGATTATTAGCCAATTGGCTACCTCAAATTCACAATGTCAACCTACCGCAAACTAGAGCAATGCGTATGGAACTTCCAGAGTCTAAGCAGATAGCACATTTGAGATTGTAAAGTCGTAGCGGTCTCTGCCACCCAAAGTCCTTGTGGTGGGAATGCTGGCAAGGAAGAAAGGGTGGCACATCCGGGAACTGGACACAAGAGCCACAAATAACCTTCTTGCTATTGGCAATATAACTCAATGTGAGTAGCAATAAACTTACACAACGACAATCCCTTAGGACATACACAAGGCCGGCTTTTCCGCTGCCTACTTCAAGTGTTTTTGAGCATATGGCGCAGTATTCTGCTTCAAGGGTAGGATCGATGCAAAGTGCTTTTCGAGTGAAGCGCATTGCTGAATACTAAGATAATTGTCAGATTGTGATAGTTTTCAATGACGGGTGTAAAACTGTGATAAAGAACTCTGATAAGTGATCAAAGGTGAGGTTGATTGATTCTGTCTAATCGTGTCGTGTTCTACCAGGAGACGCGACGACGCGTCTCCTTAGTAGTCGTCGTCCATATTGCTTATTGTATCAGGCTGCGCCTTTGGTCACAGCTCCTGCGAGGGTGGGGCCTTGGCGCTGATCGCTGATTGGCTGCACCCACAGAATCCGGGTGCTCCAGAGCACCCGGATTCTGTCAACTACGCGAGTTATCCCCACATTCTGACAATAATATAGCTTGATGTAGTTTATCGACGTTGCGATATGTATGTACGAGGATTGTGAAATATATGTTACGTAGATCCAGATGCAGATTACACATAGATAGTCATTATCAGGCACGTACAAGCCTTACTTATAACCTTTGTCACAATGCTTGCTGAGAAGTCAATTGAAGCAATATCTATTGAAAAGCTAAGCTTTCTGCACCTGACGGTCCTAGTATTGGTGTGCTTCGGGCCGCGGCCTTACAACATTCTCAGGCAGTTCGGCGAGCTCTTCGATATTGGGAGATTCCTTAGCGTGAAAATGACAACTATAGTGCACACAATTGGATACATCCTTGTTTGCATAACTAACATGGTAGTAGTGATGGACCCTGATAACTAGGCTGTTGCTGTCCCTTAAAGCTCTCTCTAGTAGGTGTTGAGTCTTGGCACATGTCTTTCTTGAACAGACATGAACATCTTGAGCGTGTTGGGCGCGACTGGATCGGCGCTTACCGCAGAGAGAACAAAGAATTTGCTTGGTATTATGCCCCATGAGACCAGTAGAAAAGCCCAAGAATAGGGGTTTATTGGGACTGGAGATGTTCCACCGCTTAGAGTGGGTGCAAGATAACTTTTGGTCAGTAGTAGGGAGTGTTGTTATTATACCTATGACACAGTCATAAATAAACGTGACGCCAATTTTGGATGCAGCAACACCGTATAAGCTAGCTAGGACAAATAACAGAGGTCTTCAAGGCTAGAAAATATAGCACTGACACAATCCGACAAGCTGCACCCATTTCAACAACTAATTCGATGGTGTAACTAGCAATTAACACATTTCACGAAGGGAGCAGAGAAGCCATCTGCATAGAGTGACGGATTATGAACAATCTGAGTGAAGTAGCTAACTAAACGAACAATGTGTTTTTCATACTCGAAGCGAACCTTTACATGTTCAAGTAGCGCAACTTTGAGAATGCTCTAACTAGATTGAAGTGCAAGAGCTCTTATCCTTTCTTTATTGTCTGAGCCGCACAATCCCCCATCGTCTTGAAGCTGTAAACAGCGAATTTGGCTGTTTTCTGGAAGCGGATCGGCTACGATTGGTGGATTGATGCCTTTGTAGCGTTGGGGGTAGCGAATCCACACGTTTTGCGGAACATAGCACCGAGACCACACTGGATGCTGCGAATCTGGTGTTTCTAAACTTTCCTGAAGGTTGGCAACATACATAGGATAGCCAGATGGAACCTTGGCCAGAGATCGTGCTGCTATCAACCGAATAGGCGAACATGACATATAGAACTCTCGATTACCAGATGAATTTAACCAAGTCCTATTGGGTCAGCAGTGCATTATAATAGTATTCTCTGACCCACCATGCAAAGATCACCTTGTCCGCTCCTGGCAAAGAAGTAGGAATGGTAAAAGAGTAACTTTGATCAGTGTCGTAGAAGTTTGTGAGTTGCCCTTCTTGACCCTTGCGTACGCGCAAGCAGTTTCCTTCCCAGCTCTGAACGACGATCCAAGTTTCTCCGTTATCGTAGGAGAATGATGCCTGACAAGAGCCCCCCGAATGAGCTGCACCTGGATCATGCATGCTAGCGCCAGTTGTGTTGGTGGAGTCGTAGATCCTATAGGTACACTGTAAGTCATCCTCTTAGAGTATTTGAGTTTAATAACATACTGGAATGTCACCCTACTTCCAGTATACCAAGTTGTAATCGTATAAGTCTCTTTACGAGTTCCATCTCTATGATGGCCTTTGCAAGGAAAGGGTTGCTGACCCCACTCTGGGCCCTGGTAGTTTGGATCACCATTCATTGGCATAATGAGCTTCGTCACTTGGAGGTCCCATTGGAATGGAGCAGGCTCGCCCACAAAGACGTGTGGATGAACCAATCCTATAGGGATCAAAGACCAAACAGATTTGAGATACATCTCAGACGTCGGGAAACCGAGGAAAAGAGCTTTCGGAATGTAGTTGCATGCAAAAATAGGCATTTTATGCTGCTTTATGTAGTACACGAAGTCATGCATGGTTCGACTAGCAAGTAACGCGTGTGACCCCATGTGGGCCGTGTGGTAGTTGAAAAAGCGTAAGCGGCCACGCTCGTCTTGCAAAAACATTACCTTCATAGTCTATCATTCACAAGTATGGGGTGTTTTAGCTCTAAAGTTCCTACTGTAGAAGAGGGTCTTATTGGTCGTGAGCCATCCCACATTCAGCTCTCAGCCACAGCACAGAAGCAGACAAACGATCTCCTGTCGACCTTGATTAACAATGGGGAGTTTCAAGCACAAGTAACTGAAAGAAGCTTCCAGATTTACTTACACGAGGACATGCCAGACTACTGAAAACTGCAATACGATCTTTTGATTGTGTTGAAGTCCATCTTCGACCGCGTTAAGCCAAGAAGTGCTACTGTGGTTTTCCCAAATCGGCCACTCCGGTATCCTACTGGAGATGCGGAGGCGTTATTGAAGCTTACCAGGATTGAGACACTGCATCAAGGTATTCAATTGTGGATTGAATACCTAATCAAGCTGGTAGCTTGCAACATGAGAATTCTGACTGGCAGAGTGCTTTTTACAAAACGCCCGAAGGCTACCGGTTCAACATAGTTCGGGTTGAGGACGATCTCTGCTTCCAAAATAGCAAGACTCCTCTACAGGAGCTGCATGCGAACCGCGACAAAAGAAGTGCCACTGAAGAGATGACCAAGACAATTGAGGACGCCTACAGTAGTTACAATGTAATGGATGAATCTTCCAACCAAGCTTTGAAGGAAAAGATAAGTCTAAAAGCAAGAGACCTACTTCCACGATATATGGAAACTGTTCCTCTTAGTCTCGCGGTCCATAACTACGAAAACCTAATGGAAACGTCATAAGATGCTGGAACTGGTATTGGGTTGACCAATGTTGCACTTCAGGTATTCACAGACGTCAAACAGTCTTCGGGGGGTGGGCTTGGCTCAAAGATTGACATCATCGTCGTCAAGGGCATGTTACCGCAAACTCATATAGATCTTCTATCAGAGGCAAGTGCCGGGGTTCACAAGGCAATCTGCAGAAGTAGAAAGAGCAAAAACTCACAAAGAATGGATTCCCATGGCATTTGCTTTGTCAGTTTGCCCAAAACTGGCGCTGGCAACATCTGGCGCAAGTTGACCTATCGCGACAACAGTGATAGAGTCTTCTGCAACTACATCGAGCTACCTGATATTCTGTCTCCACTTACGATAACTGGGGATTTCTTGCGCAAGGTGCTGCTTGGATCAGTGGTGTCATTAGCCGTATAAGCTCTTGAATAGAGGTGTTTTTACGATTGTTGGGAATATAGAATTCTGATCTCTATTGAATCGACAAGAGACGTCATCGTTGAACATACTATTGTTAAAACATTCGACCCTACTCATCTCTTTCGCAGCGTACTGACCACGCTTTGTCGGCTTTCGTTTGCTAGAAAATTGCTTAGAGTTCAAGTTTTCGATGGTGAAACCTTCTATAAATTGATTCTTGAGAGCGTTAGTTCTAAACATGCTAGAGGCTTCAGGTTGCAAGCAGCTATCACGAGCGTAAAAAAGAGCTGTCCTCTCATGAATCCTTCCTGCTATAAATTGTAAGGGTCAGTTGAATGAGCTTAGCTATTAGAATCGGTCTTAGTACTCTATCCCCGCTCCCTTAATCCTTACGCCCCCTCTACTATGGAAAAGAAAACTCCCCATTCCAGTAAGTCCATAGCTTCTACGTTGTGCTGTTGAATCCAGACTGCATAGAAATGTAAGCATTTTTTTCATTAGACATTTTGCTTGGAGTAAAAGGCGAGGGCTATGAATAGCAGCAAGGTATAATTGTATTATTCCATAGATGGCTCTCTATCTAGTACGCTTCTGAACCATTGGGCGTGTAGAATGGGCAACTACCTCTTTATGGAAGTAACGTAAAACTTTTTCAGGATTATGAGACAACCGTGAGAGCAGCTTTTGCTTTTTCTTGTCTAGATCTTTGTAGAGTACCCATGTAGGTTCCCATTGTACCCAAACTTTGCCCTCCTCCTCGTGTATAATATGACCTCTGTGGCTCGAAAATGTTTTTTGGAGATGGAGAAAGTGCTCCTTCGTTGTAGGGGCGACCCTCCAATAGGCTAAGAAAGCAAGATGGCGTTTCCCTGGCTTTGGAGTGTCAAGTATAGTCTTGGTCGCAACGAATCCGAGAAGGCTAGGTCGATTCTTTCGGATTTCCATGGTAGGTTCGTACAAAAGACTAAGAGGAGAGTTTTGAGACGATTTCTTTTCGATAGTAGGTTCCCAAGCAATGAGTAGCTCGTCTTCGCTTCGGGCATGAACAATCCATCCTTTATGTCCGCGTGCATTGAGTGCATGGTACTCTAATGCCGAATGCCACGAGCTTTCCCAGAATACAAGTAAGTTCGCCCGGTCAATTTCTATGGCGCCAAAGCAAGACCACATGTCCTCGTCTGTCTTACAACTGGCAGGCGCAGTTTTCATGTTCGCAACCTGGACCATGTTCGTGACAGCGCGATGGCTAGGATGAATAACTAATTGGGAAATTTGTGTTGAAAGGTAAAGAAAAGGTCGACGTGACAGTTTGATTGGGGAACAGAGGGTTATATATAGAGAGAATTAACTCAGCTGATATGTTTGGCTCGTGTCAGAGGCTCTGGCAAGGCGACAAGCTAATCCGAATGCGTACAAATGTCCTTTTCTATTATGCAAAGAAACGGAGTGGTCTATCTCTAAAGCTGTTCACATCACGCTCGTGAATATCCAGAGCTTCGGTAAGGCTACCAGAGATAAGATCTAGGATAGTTTTTGGTATTTCGTCTAGTAGCCCTGGCCTAGCCTGTAAAACTTTGCCAAACCAAATAGCCTCCGCTTGCGTCAATCCGTCGATGCTATTTGCTAATGTCAATATTTGTCTGCTAATAGCGAAAATTTTCACTTACTCTTTTACCTCGATAGGCTTGTTAAGACTCTTTTCCTCAGCCTCTTGAAGCTCAATTCCAAGCTTAGCTGTGCTTAAAGAAGGCGAATGGGTGCCAAAGCTTGGAAACAGAAGAAGTAAGCTTGGACTCAAAGCTACTCCTCCCTGCAAGATATAGTGCAGCACTCTCCCTTCCCTGATGTACCTATTAATGCTACGTCGAATGCACTTCCCGTCGACTCTGTAAGCTCGCGCCACCTTTCTAGAAATCTCATTTTTAACCATCTCCTCGGCCTTTCGTTTCTTTTCTACAGCACTGAAGTTTTCGTATATACGATGAATCTCATCGTTAGATGGCACAGGAGATAGTTTATCATAGAGGCCTAGCTTGAAGCTAGTGGTCCGCTTCCGAGCTGTTATTCTCTTCTTTTCTTGGGCGCTATTGCGCTTCTCTTGACGAAGTGCTTCAACAGCGAGAAGATATGTCTCGAAGTAGCAGTATTTTACATATCGATTTCTGGAAATGAGAAGATGGTTTTGAGTCTCCTGGCGATCCAAATAAAGGTGGATATAAAAGAGCTTTTCGACGATAGGTTGTTGTACGGCTTCCTCTGTCTGATCCTCCTGTTTTTGGGTAAAAGCCAGTTTGAGGGATTCAAGGATATAGGGACAACCTATTTCGTGTACAATTTGTAAGATTCTCAGACAACGCCCACGAGGGATCTCAGCAGGCCGCTGGAGGAGCGCTTTACGTAGCGCGTCAGAATCGAAGCCTTCAAGATTTGCTACGAAAATGTCGTTCCCTTGTGCTTGTATATCTGTATGTTTCATGATCGATCTAGTGTCAATTTGCTGAGAAGCTGCTAGTTTGCTAGAGATACCCCATCCTTCAAGAATGAAGTCGCGTTGAGAAGGTGCTAAAAGCTCTCCCAGAAATCGTAAACGCAGGCAACGCGACGATGGAGCATTCATTAGTGGCCGTCGATGAAAGCAAGCCTCTGCTATCCAAACAGAAAGAAGGCTGCTTTCTACATATGGCGCAACCTCATAAGGCTGTAGGAGATTAGTTGGTGTGACGGTTAGCGTGAGAGTGCAACTTACGTCAATATACTCCTTTTTCCATTCATTAATCTTTGGATGCAAGCCATCTATCATCGACAGGCTCTCCAGATAGCTGCTAAGAACGAACAACGTCTTGTTCTCGGCGTCCCCTAACACTAGCAGAGAGGAAACATCTGTGCTTTGAGAGAGAATCAGTGCGAAGTTGTCATCTAGGCTCTCATTTCGCAAGAGTTCTCCATCATATGCCCTGGAGTCAAGTTCTAGTATATGAAGCGGACCGGGAACCAATGAGTAGATCAAGCCGTGGAGAAGCCGTGGAGTAAGAGGTGTCCCTTCTACTAGAGGTGAAAGGAGCTCTCGAACTTCTACCTGGTCTGTGTCTTCTGGCGTTTCGTGTGGAAGACGAAAGTTTGAGCGACAGGCAAAATCCAGATAGATTTGGAATATTGGATCCTGACTGAAGCTTTGCGTGTGATACTGGTCAGTCGCATTTTGCTCCTCGACGTCCATATAGCCCACCGCAGCTTCATCGACGTCCATGTAGCCCACCGCAGCTTCTTCGATATCTACGTAGCCCACTGGAGTCTCTCCGAAGTCCATCCCCGACTCATTATGTAAGGAGCTGCCAAACAAATCTTCAAATGCTTCATTGAAGAACTGCGGAGTAGCTGCATCGTGCATCGCAAGTTCCTCTCCGTCGTTGACTTGGAGATGCATTTCATGAGCCTGCAAGATCGACGGGTTCTGCTCTGCCCGGTCTGGTTGTAGCTCATTGGAAGAATCAAGAGGTGAAGGTTCAATCCCCGGCTGCAGTTGGCTGTGACTCAACTCTTCCACTGCCCCGTGAGTCGTGTTGAGGGGAGATTGATATGATTGTGCAATAGATGCGCTGGGAGCTGGTGCTGACTCTGCAACTGTGCGCTCATGTTGCTGGTGGAAAACAGTTGTACGGCATAGAGAAGATGGTGCTGGCTCAATAGTGTTTCCCTCTTGCGCTAGCTCGGCCATACGAAGGTGTGGTGTCGGAGTATTGCCCAAAGAAGACATATCCTCAAAAGAGGTTCCTATATCCATGAACACCGTGGCATGTTCGACAGAGCTTGTTTCGGCGGATGTTTCTTGGGGTGTTCCATTGTTTTCATCACTAGACTCCGACTCCGTCTCGTGTTCATTGACGAAAAGCGAGGCTGCTGAGGCAAGTCGAGGAGCGGATGCAATGCGACGGGAAGACCTTCGCACCCCTTGATTAGCGCCGCCTGTGCTTACAAGCCGTTCGTTGGGTTGTATGCCTGATTTGGTGGCCTCTTTCATAGATAGTTTCTGCTGAGCGTCCTTCTTTAAGCAGTCTAACGCATCTACTAAAGCTGCGAGGTCATCACGGTCAAACGCATTACTTGCTTGCAACCAGTTCTCTGCAAAACGCTTTCATCAGTTAGAAACTTCAGCTTTGAGGTTCCGTTGAATCGCATGTACCCACTTTGATCAAGTCTAGCGCTGAAGACAAAGATCTGTTCCGATCTACCATGCTGAAAACCTAAACAGGCACATGTTTTAGATAGAGTTGGTAGCTTAAGTCTTACGATTAAAATACTAGATATTAAACATAGTAAGTCACTTACAGTTGCAAGTATGAAAACTACAGCCTGTCTTCCGCCGGGCCAGTACGGTCCGTACCGGATGCGCTTGGCTGGTCACCTTTACTTCATCCTAGACACAACCCTATCTAGTCTAGCGTGGGTAGCCAAGACACTTCAGAGAGCTCTTGGGTGTCTACGCTAGGCCGGATTGATCCGGATTGATCCGGATTGATCTGCAGCGGCGAAAGCCTTTTTAATCTCTGCTTCATCCTAGACACAACCCTATCTAGTTTAGCGTGGGTAGCCAAGACACTTCAGAGAGCTCTTGGGTGTCTACGCTAGACTAGATAGGGTTGTGTCTAGGATGAAGTAGACATCAAAAAGACCTTCACCTCTGCGGATCAATCTGGTCTAGCGTAGGTACCCAAGAGCTCTCTGAAGTGTCTTGGCTACCCACGCTAGACTAGATAGGGTTGTGTCTAGGATGAAGCAGAGATTAAAAAGGCCTTCGCAGTTCAGAATCGATTCGTTCTATGGGATAATTTCTGGTCTAGAGACGGAACGTCAGACCAGAGCTATGGACGATACGTTTGGACAATCGTTTTCAAAAGCTCACCAACTCTATGGCGTCTCTTTGAGCTCATTCATAGCTTCCATCACCCTTTCTGTAGCCATATTCTTACTGGAAGTCGTTCTGTTCCTCACAATCCGCACACGCTTTCCCGATATCTAGTAAGCTGGTCACATCCTCTCGGCTACCACGCTGATCACAACAGTAAAAACGACCCTTCATATACAAGGAACACCAGTACAAGCTGGAAAGAACACATCACGACCGAGTTTCTCCGATCTGACTGCCAAATTGAGCACTTGGATAGATACTTCTTCCGCCGGTACCTGCGGTCTCTGCTTCTAATATTCACTCCGGCTTCACTTCTTATCACGCCCATTCTCATTCCGCTAAACTACACCAATGGAAAGAATGCTGGAAACGAAGTGAGTGGGCTCGATACACTAGGATGGTCAAATGTTGGCCTTGATCAAGCAGACCGTTACTGGGTTCATCTCATATTAAGTTCACTATTTACGGCACATGTCTGCTGGATTATCTGGAACGAGCTTACCTTTTACGTTGCAGCCCGACAACGCTCGCCAAATATGACATTACGCACGGTGCTTATCGACTCTATACCAGACAACTGGATGTCCGAAAAGACTCTCGCATCTCAGCTGCAGGTCTTTCCTGGGGAGATCACTACGATCTCTTTCAATCGTGACTATAGCGCGATCTCCAAGCTAGCAGCAAAGCGGAAACGCTTAGCTGAAGCCCTCGAGACAGCCGAGACGGCCAATATGAGGAAGGTGTGCAGAGCTGGCGTAGAGAAGAGATCTAGGCAGTCAAGGTTTCCCAAAGTAAGCAGGCGCATGGGCTACCAGCTGCGGAATGTCATGGATATCTTTGCCTGGCTGGGACACGAAAAGATCGACACTACAATGTTCTATCGGGAAGAACTTCGTAAAACTAGTGAGAAGATGGAGTTCTATCGCACAAAAAGAGACGAGTTTCCGTTGTTGCCGTCGGCATTTGTTACGTTTTCCAGTCCACTCGCGGCGCAAATGGCATGTCAAACGGTAATCCATACAAGGTCGGGCTACATGACCCCTCGAACATTACCTTTATCAGTCGTTGATGTGATATGGAGCAATGTCAACATCAGTTGGATAGATAGGACTGTACGCACCGTACTTTCAAATGTGCTCATTGGAGTAACCGCAACTGCTTGTGTTGTGCCAGTTGCTCTGGCAGGGCTCCTCTCCCAAATCATCTACATGAGCCAGGCAGTGGCTTGGCTGCGCTGGATCAGTGAACTTCCAGAATCCATATTAGGCCTGTTACAAGGTGTACTACCCCCCATTCTGGTGGCCGCCTTAGTAAGAGCGTTTGTTATCGTGCTAGACTACCTTGTTCGGAAACAAGGCATTCCTACCAGAAGCCGTGTTGACCTTAAGATCCAGGATTATTACTTTTACTTCCTCCTTGTCCAGGTTACCCTTGTGGTGTCTTTATCTGCGGGACTGACTGCTATTACGAACGAGATAGCTAATGGGGCTCCACTAGCTGCAACTTTGGCTAAAAACCTACCAAAAGCAAGCAATTACTTCATTTCGTACATCCTTTTGCAGGGGCTATCAATCAGTGCCAACTCTTTGTTACGCATGGATCGTTTACTTGGTAAATTATTCCTTAGTCCAATTCTTGATAAGTCCGTCACACAGATGGTCATACGGAGAAGGGGTCAAGATATCCAATGGGGTACTTTCGTACCCATCTTCACAAACCTTTCCTGCATTGGTAGGCACTCACATTAGATATATTTAGTATAGCTTATGCTAAGAAGGACAGGAATTCTCTATGCTATCGTCTCACCAATCATTATTCCATTTCAGGTCATTATCAATAGCATGTTCTGGATCGTCTACTCCCGCTCAAGTATACTTGTAACTAAACGCGACCACGGAGGCCTTTTCTATCCCAAGGCATTGAAGCATCTCCTGATAGGTTTGTACGTTATGCAAGCCTGTCTAATAGCACTATTCCTTCTTGTACGAGACTCACAGGGCAAAGCTCGGTGTATTGGGCAAGCATGCGTTATGTTGATTACCACGGGACTAACTGCTGTATACCATCGCTTGCTTCGCCGAGCATTTGACCCGTTGCTAACCTTTTCCCCTACCGCGCTAGAGTTTCCTTCAGCTGAGGATATAGCACCACCTGCACCGTTTCTCCACAAAGCTTTGACGTCAGCCCCAATAATTCGTATCCCTAGTGATGATTGCGGAATTAGCTCTAACCGAGTATCACAACTAAGGGAGGAACTCAAGGATGTGACTATAACTAATACAGACGCAACTATCACAAAATCAGGTAAGATGCGTCTCAGGTAGAAGCCAAGAGAATAATATTTCATCATCGTGCGTTGTTGTTTCCTGTGCCGATGTAGTATAACACACAATACAACACTTAACTAGTTATGTGAGGAATTGTGGCTTGGCCTCCACAAATCGTACGTTGTAGTGTATCTATCTGGGCTTAGCGTCTATTTTGCTCCTATCAGCCCGGGTAGCACGGTAATTCGATTATTGACCCACTGAACATTGTACGTACGTACGTAAATGGCACACATACCATGTCGTGAAGCGTTGGTGGGCCGGAGATTAATCTAAATGGATCTGAATGCCCGGAACATTACGGCCCGCGCGGAAGACGCAGGCCCAAAACGTCAACAATCGCCATCACACGTGTGACCGGAATGCCGGAAGCTGTTTTATTGGTGTGATTAGCGCCGGTACAAGCGGCGTAGTTGCTAATATTGACGGCGTCAACGCCACCAACCGTCAGATGCCATAAAAAATCCAACAGACATGGCTAGATGAAGAATAGTCTCTCGTAGTGGAGAACTGCAGTTCTGCGTCAGGATGTCGTCCTGCACAAGATTCCCAGAGTGAATGGCATACAACGGCATCCGAGATAGCCAGACGACTTCAAAATCTCCCAGCAGCTGGCGGCCTTTCGAAAACTTATGTGCACGAATACATGCTAATCTAGTAAGACCCTCTAACTCACGTGATAAAGATCAATTCCTCCCGTTGCCTGAGTATATAAACTGCTGTGTTATGAATTACAATCGAATTGCTCGCATATCTTGTTTCATAGCGACACTCATCCCACAGCAGTATGAATCCATATGAAAATGGCGACGTCGAGATTCTTGTTAAACAACATCGGTTTCTTGTCTCCTCTTCAATCATGTCACAAATATCCCCAGAGTTCAAGAAGCTCTTCACGCAACACGCGTCGCCACACAAGAAGATTGAGCTGCCAGATGAAGACCCCGTGGCGTTCCATTTAATCTGCCAGTCGGCTCATGGCTCCTTTATCCCCAATGCTCACATATCATTGGAAACGCTTGTTAAGATGGCTGATGCTCTGCAACAGTACAAGATCCCTGCTACATCTCGTGTGCATCACACTGTAGCGTTCGGTTTTCTTGTGCGAACTTTAAGGCCAGACACGCTTTCTACAGCCCAACTTTTCATGCTTCTTCACGTCGCGAAGATATTAGGTTCCGAACAATATGAACGATTTCTCCAAGACGTTTTTCTCCATTGTCCGCTTCGACTGGAAGCATTGAGCATCGAGCCGATTGCTGACATTTCAGACAAAGATTGTGTTGTAGTCATAGGTATGTATGGAGTTTGAATACTAGAATTGGACGAAACTAACTAAATATCAAAGCAAATTTAATGCTACGGGTTGCTGCGTGCCGCGCAGAAGTGGCATGTACACTGTTGTGTGCAGCAGGGGATGATAGAGCTCTCCATGCTCATCAGAAAAGTGACTTGGCCGTTTGGATTCTGGGAGATAGCCCTAGCTTAAAGGAAATAGATACCCGCATCCAAGCTATGAAGTGTGCGGTAGATGTTCAGAGGGATCAGCTACATGACGCCAGCGGAGCGATCAGGGAAGCCACTGCAGACATTAATCGTTATGTTCGCGCTACCATCGGAGAGACTCCAGAACCAGAAGAGAGTCAAAAAAAGGAGACTGTAAACCTAGACACATGCCATGATGTCAAGCGCTTGGAAGTTAAGATCGCGGAAAATGGGCATACGTCGAAGAACTCGGTCGATGTCGGTAACCAAGATTTTGACGATACTTCATCTCACAACACGGAGTTTGAGGACATTGAGGCCTACAGTAAACCGACGGGAATCATTCTGGATGATTATCTGGACCATGAGGACGCCGAGTCCGTGGCTTCTGCTCGGACAATATAGAGGCATCTACTCAACGCATGGAAGCCTCTGAGAATGTGGAGAATTAGCCTACACACAATGCGATAAATCGTTATTTCCTTGAGCCTTGCTGTTGTACGTGCGTCCGTCGAAATTATATTATATTCATATGCACTTGATCTGTTCTACACGATTAAAAGTTTCGATATAGTCTGGCAGCTTCGACTGAGTCTGTATCAATCAACGTCCAAAGCTCTTGTGGATCCACTTCACTTTCTAGACACTCGTAGCTCATCTGTGCTGCGTTGTACCCCAT
This sequence comes from Bipolaris cookei, assembly GCA_002286855.1. NCBI lineage: Eukaryota > Fungi > Ascomycota > Dothideomycetes > Pleosporales > Pleosporaceae > Bipolaris > Bipolaris cookei. The sequence goes on along the minus strand of NRSV01000062.1, from coordinate 177,550 downwards.
GAATGGAAAGCTATGCTGCGTCGAGGTGGCCGCGAAGGTGCCCAATTCAGGTACACTTGCAGCGACAGTCGGGGATAGTGACGTTGCCGGCTGCGATCGCAAAAGAGACACAGCAGGCGTCGTGTTCGGCCACGAAACCTGAGACTGCGCCTGTTCCGGCCTTGTTGTTATACCCACACGTAGTGTGCTTATATATTCTATGATGTCGTGCAAAAGTGGGCGGTTGTCTTCCGGACTCCGTGGTGGCAGAATTGGCAAACTGTGACCAGCCTGGATATGTTCGTAAAGCGTCTGAACTGCGTCCCGTAGTCGTCTGTTCTGCGCTTCAAGAAGCGCTATCCTACAAAAAGAATAAGTCAAAGGCAACAGCCACTTAGCTTTTCTAGCAACGCTTACGGTGAATCTCTTTTTCGCACTTGGACCGCATCATAGCTATAATCACATAAAGAATCCTCAGCTCGACACTTAGAGCATACACGCTCCCCATCACACAGTACTAATGTCAGCGTCCTGCTTAGCTAGATAAGGAGCATCATTACCTTTGTTTTCTTGAACCGGCACCGATTGCACGCGTGTTTCACTCGCTCCTTGTTTTTCTCCATCGTGGTTGGGATCACTAACCTATGCACAGGTGCTTATTCTCTGACACGCGAAACGTTCTGCACAAACATCTTTTTCACCTATAGAACAGGTTCCTAGGTTTAATACCCGTATGTCAATGCTGTGCCACAACAACTTACAAGGGTGCAATTCAGGACCTTGGCCACAGGTTCCGAAGTAAACCTTCTGTACCGTGCCGCAATTAGTGAGAATCCTCATTCCAACACGATAGAACGGTCAAATATCGGCTTAATTAATGCAACAAGAGGGGGGAAACGATGATCTATACCAAAGAAAAAGATGTGGTCGTCATCTTTCTTAGCCTCAAATACTTCGGATACTACATACAAGGTGATGAAGCCTATGTTCGGTAACTGTTGAGCTTCTTCATTATCCAAATCCTGCAGTTTTCCTCGCGATATATATAGTAAACGTCTTTCGGTTGCTTAGATCGTTTACGGCGGTACAGGATCTGCGAGGGGTCACAAAGCCTGAGTCGCCCATCGCTATCCACTAAAGCGAATAAAGGGGCTCGACCCTGCGCGCGAATGTTGTTCACTACTTTCCCAATGTCCTCTATAGTTGTATCACAAACGTACTCAGCAAGTGGACTCATGTCCCGCCTTTGGGGCAAATGCCAGAATGTGATACTAGTCCGATGAGAATCGGGATATGCGGGCACTGAGTATACAGAAGATGAACGCAGAAGCGATGGAACTGGCTGAGGGTCCTCGCAAACATTGGCAATAGAGCTGGATCCAAACCCTTCAAAGAAAGACAAGCAGATTAACACAAGCACTCCATATTCCGTCAAAGCATAGCGCGGCTGCTGCGTAAGAGCATTCCATATCGTGGGAAGGAATAGTTCAGGGTGAGTCCTAGGCACCCGTAAAGCAGTCGCGCTATCGGTTGTCATCAAAGGGGTAACAGTAGGTGGGCGATAATTAAAGATCACTTGACCTCTTTGCCGTGAATGGGCTTCTGTATCGAACTTGTCTGCGGGTGCAGAGAAAGAGGTACTGGGTCGTTCTTCTAGCATATGGATGCGGATCTGGGAAAGATTGGGGTCTTGATTACAGAGTAATGATATCTGCTCAGACTCAAACCCAAGCCTGCGCGCAAATTGGCCAAGTCGAATTACCCATCCAGGACGCTCAGACGGCTCTGCCCAGTATCGTGTCTTTGGAAAGCCCTGATGACCTTGCGAATGGCGAAGCAAATACAAGCAGAGTTGCCAGTACGAATACAATCTAGGATCGCTACATTCAACAGAGCGCTCGTCGATTTCGTTGTATTGTAACATGTATTGCTGCTTATTTGGTTCGGGCCGCTCGCGCCAACGCTGAAGCAGGACGTCTCTTACTGAGGGAAGACGTCTGGAGTCTAGGCTGAATTCGTCCCTTGTAGGGTAGAACTCACTTGCAGGAAACAACTCTCTCAAAGAGTGCATGATAGGTCCTAGTATCTTGACTTGTTTGAAGAAGGTCCGGAACGTCAGGACGAATCCTCTAACAGCGAGAACCTTTTGATAGATTTGAGCGCGTACAGCAGGATCGCGTGCACGAGGAAATATCTGCCCTGCGGCAAACATGCTCTCGATCCGAGAGCGGTCATGGGCACTCCAAAAAGGTGCAAGACCTCCAAGTTTGTCAACAGTGTATTCGTCGCACAGATAAGTGTCGCCACCTGTGATTGTGTACCAGATCCTATGCATCTTCTCAAGATAGCACTCTATCTCCTGAAGGATTAAGCAATCTAATTTGTTTAGATTTTAGGAAGTCATACCTGGGTGCATCGCCAGCTCAGGATGAGTGGGAAGGAACCGAGCTGGAAACCCATCCAGAGAGAACGAAAGGGCTCTAGTTTCTCGAGACAATCGCGAAGCCATTCATTGCGCAACACTTGATTCATACTCTTTGTCTTAGTTCCTAATAACTTTTTCCATTTCGAGGCAACGGCGTAATTCTTCTCCTGTTCGTAGAACCGGACATGGAGAAACTTTTCCCCGTCGCATAGAGCCGCATGTTGTCTATAGAATTGACGAATCTGGGTCAACGTAGTCGAGGGAGTATCTATGCTAACTACTTAACAGCCACATGTGGACAAGAAGATTGTGCTCTCACCTGAAGTGTAAAGATCAACGAGCCACCAATCGTCTTGATATTGTGATCCCTCTCGTTTTGCATTCTCTAACCGAAACCGTCCGTGAAGGCATGGCAACTCGACGTCCTCTGGAAGAGTAAGTTTCGGAGATAGTCCGACAGCATATAATTTGTCTGTAGTGATATTTGCACTGGTTAAACAATCCTGATAATCGGAAAGCCCAATAAGAGCCGGCAGATTATGTTGCAAGTCAGATATACAGCAGCCTTCGCAGTCATCCAAATCTGTAGTTGGTGCACTATAGCATAAGTTCAGTACTTTTATTTGTGCAGTACCCAGGTAATACCGAAATCTTTCGAACTTTGTACACATGTTGTGGTCTCGTCAGTGGGATTTCTGACAGATCCAAGTTATGTATAAATAGATTATCACAGTTGATGCCCACCCCAAAAATGCGTTTAGCAAGAAGCTGCTTCTCTGCCAAAAGTATTTATATAGACAAATTCTGGGACAGCGTGTACATAGGCTCTGTTATATCGCTATTGTACACAGATGTCTCCCCGGAACAGTTCAGACTGGCTATACGGCTTTCAGACTGGAACTGATTGGTTCTTGATGTGTGGCGGGGCGTTGCAACGCGCCACCGCTAGTCTTTGCAACCCGCATGCCCACTTCCCCTCCACTGTCTTGTTGATTGGCAAGCGCGAAAAAGAAGCTGCAATCCAAGCGCTGTTACCAGGGCGAGCCAATGCAAGATCACGTGGTATCGTGCAGCTAGAACCAGATAATTCAACGTTAGATAGTAAGCATCCACTCCTAGTTGCAAGTATAGATCTGGACAACGCGTGCAGCAAGCAAAAACCATTGCGGAAGCAGAATGGACGGCCTCTTCATAAGATCAGGTGGCTGTCACATCAGTCACGGGCAAGGGAAACCGATTCTCTTGTGGAAATCATTATCGGAAGGTTACTAATATCGTTTATCGACGTTGTTTGTCTTTTCCTCGACGATTTCTCCACTCGTGAGGAAGGTATCCAATTCCTGCAACGATGTACCAATCATGCTAGACTTTCAGGGGGTTGGAAGCCTCGGGTTATTCTCATCACCAGCAGCACCTACAGGCACAGAGGCTACTTAGGTCTGCCCACATTTGGTAGTATTCAGCGCGTAGTATTGCCGGCTCTTCGACGCAAGGCTCCATCTTCCCGGTTTTTCGCTCTAGAAAGAGCCATGCTTTCCAGCGTGGAGATAGTAAGGAAAAGTAGAAGTGCCTCTAGGATGCTCTACTCAGCCCATCATCTCAACGTCTTTTTTGAGTCTGCATTAGGACACACTGCATCATGCATCTCCACACCATTCAACTTTATCTTCGCTACACGCCAATGCAATCCAGTAGAAGACCATCTCTGGCTCTACCTGCAGAACTTTTTAGAGTTGTGCACCACTAACCAGATGAGCCAAGAAGCTACTTTGGAATACATGGCTTCTGCAATTATGCTAGATAGTCTTCCGCCAGGCATGCATCGTAAGTACTCCATACTCTAGCTACCATATTTTCATCTCAGCAAGCAGGCTTCAAACCATCGGTGGTCTTCGAGTTGCTATACCAAACCCATTGCAACAAAGCCTTTTCATTAGTTTCTCCCTATCGGGAAGTCTCGGCGCGCGCTTTATGTACAAAGCTCAGAGTCATCTTTTGTCAATTTTGTTCCAAGGTTGACGAAGAGACACTTACGGCAGTGGAGCTACACAAGCGAAATATCCAGAGCATCAATATCGATTGGAAAACTATGTACAGCACTCATCTATGTCTTTACTGTCTGTTTCGGAAGCCTGAGCACATTCTGCGCTGTGGACATGCGCTGTGCGATACCTGCACTTGCAGGCTTGGATCCAAATCATCTTACATGGAATACGCATACTGCATCTCTCAGTGCATTTTGTGCCAATCCAAAGGTAAATTAACAATACGTCTCAAGCCACCGACAGCAGGAAGCCGCTTGCTTGTCCTCGACGGAGGTGGTATCCGTGGAATATCCACGCTAAGGATATTACATGCGCTTGATCAATATCGAAAGCTCCCATATCCTATCTACGACGAGTTTGACTTGACATTAGGCACAAGTACAGGCAAGTATCGTCTCAGTCTTTCCACTTGGTAGTCACTAGTTACTGATGGCAAAATGCAGGTGGCCTCATCGTGCTCATGTTCCTTTTGCGCCAGAACATGGCTGCTTGCATTGCTACCTTCAAGAAGCTGTCGAAACGGGTCTTCTTACCTCGCCAACCGTTCGGAAATGGCATATTAGCAAAACTGTACAGTCTAATGACTGCTTTGCTAACGGACAGCACGTACGGAGCTGGCGAGATGGAAGCATGCGCGAAAGAGGTTTTTGGGTCAGACACCTTATTTTTTGGCTTTTTAGAATCGGACGCGCACATTTCGGGACTGAAAGTAGCGGTAACTACAATGACCGTGTCCAGTTCGAGACTCTGCATTCTTTCAAACTATAATGGAGTGGGAGTCAGGCAAGGTAAAAGCTTGTGTCTTAAATTGATGCTTGAGACTTATTCACTGCGGTAGGTTACGAACACCATCGAGCTTCTCGCCTAGAAGATGAAGCTCTCATCTGCGAAGTGTAGGTTTTTATTTTCTTCTGCAAAATCCAAACACTCACTCTAGCTAGAGCGCGGGCAACTTCTGCTGCTCCATCATATTTTCCGGCAAAGTTCATTCGGGGGTTGGGATTCCTACAAGATGGTGGTGCTGGGAAGCACAACAATCCCATCGGCCCGGCTGAGTGGGAGTCCAAAGCCATCTGGGATACTGAACCTGACATAGTTGTTTCGATAGGAACAGGCTTTGCTCGTGATGCAGAGTCGCCCCAGGTCATTTCAAGAAGACTGGGCTTCCGCAACCGCTTCTTTCCGCGCTTGTTCCGACTTTTCAATGCCGTCTTAGACGCTCAAAGCGGCTGGGAGGAACATTTGAACAGAGTTCCTCGAGACGAGCGGCACAAGTACTTCCGCATCAACATACCATTAAGCAAGGAGCCTCTGCTCGATGAGGTTAGCAAGATGCCAGAGCTAGAAGGCCTAGCTACGACCTTCCTCGAGAACTATGATTTTTCCACTCTCCTACAGACACTTTTTGCTAACTCCTTCTTTTTCGAACTTATCTCGAAGCCGGTGACGAGGATGCGGTCAATAGTTTGCTCAGGCTCTATCCGCTGTCGCAGTCCAAATACCCAAGCGCTAGTTGAGCGAATTCTGGAAGAATATCCAAATGCTGCCTTTACCACCGAAGACGGTACCAGCTTAGGCCGCATTGATAGCTCTAGTATTTGCGCTACTTGTGGATATTACTGCAAAACCGTTCGGTTCAAAGCTTACTATGTCGACCAGCGCATATCTATTTATTTACAGTTCAGCAACCTTATCCAGCACAATATCAGTGGATTTCCACAATCTTTAGCGCAGCTCACAAGGCTACAGCTGCTAGACGCTGATTTTGGTAGACCAGATCATCATGCCGTGGGTTATGCGGGTAGGAATGTCTGTCATTGCGACGATAGCAAGAAAAGAAAAAGGCATGTTCCTTCAAAAGATAGGCCCTCTAAAAGATTTTGTCTGGAGTAGAGCATGAGGGAGCTTAAACAGTATATAAGCGCAGTCTACATGGCGATTGAACGAAGCTTGCTTTTCATCCAAAAAGGCTCTTACTCAAAAGCAGATCTCGCGACTCGCTGCAATACGGGTGTCTCTCTCATTTACTAACTTATTAAAATTTAAAATTCGTGCTGGGATATGGAAATTAGAGAAGGGATAGCAGTTCTTATTCAATCTCTCCAAGCAATGTTATCAGGGTTGCGACAGAGACGAGCAGACCGCAAAGCCTTCAGTCGTTTCACTCAAGACGGAATTAGTGAACGGAGGCGATATGAACAAGCACGTTGCAAACAAACTAGAACCATGTGATCATGCGGAAAGGATGTCCAGGTCACTGCCGCTGGGACGGTTAGCCTAATATGGTCAGACAGCCTGCAATGAATCTCGATTGGCTTATTGTCAGTGATGCTGTTCACTCAGTTGAGTTATTCAAATCAATCAAGCAGCCGGCAAGATGGGATTTACTCTTAAAAGCAGAACGTAGTTATGACTAGTTGGCAAAGCAGCAGATGGTGCATACGCACATACTAGACTGTCGTGTTAGACGACGCAAGAAAGGCATGATATCTCACATTGTTCTATCAACCAGACTATGCTACACAATTTATTGCTTACTTCGTTTGCTTTGCAGCTATTTCTAGTAGCTGTGAGTACTTGTCGTGGACCTCCACCGACCAAGGCACTAGGTTTTTAACATAGCTATCAGCTACCGCAATGCTTTTCTCTATGCTATCCAGCCGTTTACTGAACATTTCGTGCAGCTCCGAAATATCATGTCGTAGCTTTTGCACTTCATTTCCTAATTCAGCCAGCTCTTCATGTTTTTGGCGTAGTGTGGTGTCGTGAGTAATAGACTCAACAGCAGTGGCTGAAACCTGCTCGAATCCCTCGTACGGATCTGCTAAAGGAAACGTGTTTTCTTCCCAACTGAAATCCCACTCATACTCCGGAATGGGTGGTAGGCGGGGGTTAAAGGTACCGACTGACCCTGGGGTGACGGTTTTGTCTGGAGATGAAGATAGCGCTGGCTGTTGAGAAGACCATGTGTCTAGGGTGTTAGAAGCCATGTTGAGTGCTAGCCATAATCTTACCCAGCCGAGGGTGCAAGCCCTTATAGCCTTAGAGACAGCAGGACAAAGCCACCAGCAATAAGTATGTGCTAGCATATCTTGGCTGTAGAAATGTCTACTGCTTCCGAGTTCAGCCGGTCTCTGTCATACAAGGCAAAGCTATAACAAACAGTGATATGAAATTGGTACTGTAAAAGATGCTCCGCATGAATCACTTTTCAGACTGCAACTGTGTACTATAGGCTATTCCTTATCTCTACTGGTGCATACCTTTCCAGCCGTACCGTTCCGATCCGGCGGAAGTAGAATTCTCTGTGGACCCGAAATTCGTCTGCTCATTCGAAGATTTTGATTTTCGAGTCATACTCATACATGGATAGATGGTCGAGTAACAGAGGACTTACCGGGTTAGGGTAGAAGCGTGCCAGATTCGAAACAACGGTCATTAATGTGAATCAGCCCTCTAACTAGGTAATGCAGTATCGCGTCTTTTTTGCCGTCACAAACACTTTAACAGCTGCCTACCTATTCTATGTTCTGCTAGCGTTGTCGCGTGTACATATCAATGCAGTATTTATTCCAGTCGGCGCCCTGGTACTTCCTGTGTCGAAGAAAGTTTCTCGCAGGACTGCAACCATGAGTCAGCCACAGCCATACCCGGCACCATCAGTACAGACACAGGAGGTATGCTCACTATCGCACTGAACCACTCTTCATTAACCTCACAGCGCAGGCAATCACAGAAACTCAGCACCAAACATGTTGTGTCCAAGCTGCATTAGGCATGTGCAATCTATATTATCACGGCCAAGCGCAGCTTCAAAGTATGTATCGCAGCCTCCAGATGAGCCAAAATGAAGTCGGAAATATACGGCGTCAATTGGCCATGACAGAGCAAGAGCTACAACGAGAACGCAATTCAAATGAACTCTTAAACCAGGGATTCATGGAGCTGCAAGAATGTCATAGTAAGCTACTGGACGATCATAAGAGCTGTGAAGGGCTGAACATGGACCTCCATCAATCTGCGGAGAAGTCCAAGGAATTCGCTGATGAAGTCTCTCAGCGAGCTGAAAACCTAGTCAATAGCTATCGAGCCAAATTGGCTGGAAGCGGGGTGGGAGAGTTGCAGAATGCTCAAACGATTAGTGGAATGATCTTAGAGTCTGCGAAGAATGCACTGCTCATAAAGGCCGTCTCTAGCCAGCATTCGGAAGATGAACACTTCGCCAAGCTGAAGTATGTCATGGATCAAAATGTGGAATTCCAGCAGCGCAACATGGAACTCTCGAAAATGAACGAGACTCTTTCCCAACAAGTCGAACACAAAGAGGATGAAATCGCTAGCCTGAATAAAGCTTTAGAACTCGCTGTTGAAGATGGACAAAGGAGGAAACCACGACGAGGAAAGATGTCAGCTGGAAAGAACTGATGATTTCATTCACGTCTTCATGCACTGATGAGTAACTTTACAAATACTTCAATTTTAGTCCTCTCCGATCCTCAACTCAGTAATTCTCGTATCTGCTACGTGTTCGACTGGAATTACTATGATTTGTGCATTTAGCACCAAAGGAATAAGAGACGGTGCAGGGAAACAGCCTTCTAGAAATACATCCTGTACAGCATGAATATCACAGCATTGGTAGGAAAGCTTCGCATACCTTTCTTAGCTCTTGGTATGTCATTTGACCTGCATTTTGGATAAATGTAAGAAGGCCATCGCTTTGCTGGAGGACCCAAGGGCTTGGAACGCGAGACATGAGATCTTCAAGCATGATTCCAAAAGCATTAGCACTGTTTTCCATACTTTCCAGCGGGGTTGACCGGTCGTATGCTTAATGGTGTTTAGTATGTAAAAGGACATAATAGTAGCATGCAATATCTTACCTACTTTGACTTGCCCATCGCTTGCCGAGATCGTGATGTCTTCTACCTGTATTGAAGAACAATCAAAGCCTGCAGCGCTGAGAGCACAAATACCTGAAATTGCCTAATCTTCTGTTACTACGCGAACGGTTTTACTGAGCTTGCCCTAATTTACCTCGGCACTTATCGTCTTGACCTCAGCTAATCCTATCTGTGGGGAATGAGACACAGCAATCTCAGACAATGGAAGTCCAGGCCTCTCGAACACGGTAAACAAGGAAGCTTGAAACCGGAAAACGGATAAGATATTGAGGATATTGGGATTGGGTTTTTCCAGTCCAACGACCAATTTCTCAGAACTACGTCGTATCATTACGACACGATAAGCGTCTGTGTCTAGGTCTGAGGCATTTTGCTGAGCTAGACAGTAGGGTCTTTTCCCTTCTGGATCCACGCTGTGTATGCACTGGTAACAAAGTTCGGGATCTCCATCGACTGGCGTGAAGATTTTGCGAGTCGCATGAAGTGTTGCAGAAATCTTCGGAAGCCCAAGTTCTAACGGCCGGTTACCACTGCGGAACTTTTGCTCCGCATCATTGGGTAGAGGAGCATTATCCTTGTCGTTTGCCCTGTTGGCATGGTCCAAGCCATATCCCGTTCTCGGAAAGACAGTTAGTCGTCTGAACTCCATCTCTAAAGGTAATTAATGAACACGAAGAATTGCAAGTGGGAATCAACCCTATATAAAGCAAGGTTCACCGCACTTTTAAATTCCCTAACTAACACACTGGCCACTGTCAGACATCTTCAACGTTGACCATGGATCCATCTGTCAAGAAGTTGCCTAGCAGAAGGCCTCTTGAGGCAAATGAAATCGACCACATCATAAGATGCTATGGAGGCCAGACGATTGCGATAGAAATGGAACCCCGCTTCATGCAGAAGTCCAAGCAACCCAGAGATGCGGTCCAGGACATCGATTTCCTCAATCGCCGAAACGGTGAACTTAGACTGGAGCTTACATTTTACCGAGAATGCTATCGTCACACAGAGAAATTTAAACAAAAGATTACCGACATCTCACAAGACCTGCTCCACGCATGCATTGTTGGCTTACTCGATGAAATGGCTTTTGGCGAGATTCTTGGTCTTTCTCAGGCGGTTGTAGACGCGGTAGATCAGCTTCGCGACGACCAAGGAGAAGCCTTTGACGATTTTGTTGCGCCTTACAAAGCATCGAAAAGCTCTCAGAACACTACTGTGTCGAAAGATGGGTGGATTTGAGGTTGAGTGTTGACTATCTAAGGTACTTGGATTCCACGACACTTGATTGGCAAAGACTTCTTCCTCTTTTTGTACCTTCTTGGATCAAATGGTTGGTAGTCGAACTCGACATACCTTACTTGCTTACGGCTAGCACGAGCAACAAGTTCTCGCACCTGGTTTCTTATTTGACGATGTGCGCATACTAGTTGGGTTAACTACTTGTTGTAGCGGTAGTTAGTCACAAAGCTTACCACAGATCGCCAGTCTTCCCGCTCCAGTCCTGAGTACGTCGCTAATGATTTGCTGCACATTGGGCTGTCCCTCCATCTCTGCAATGCGGCTGCCTGCCCGCTTGTATGGTACTGCGTGTCCTGCTTCATCCAATATCTCGTAGTTACCGTAGATGTAAACATCTATAATCTAGAAGATTTAAGTTTTAAACAACCTTGAAGCGCCACGCTGTAACACTTACATTCTCTCCATGTGGTATAGGCCGGACACCCGGACTTTCGCTGGTAACGTTACTGCCTAGATCTCGGGCCCGTTTTCCGCTTTCCCATTGGGTTCGCGTATCGTGGAGGTTAGCAGCTACTGGGAGGTCGTCTCTCCTCAATATGTTATTCATGACGTCCCATACTAAGTCCAGTTGGTACTTGTTGTCCACCTGCCAAACGAGAAGAAGATCTCTAGTCTTCGTCTTTAACTTCCGATAGTCATGGATAAGACTTTGAACGTATGCAAGATGGCCAGCAATTCCAATTCCACTGGCAAACAGAACTACTGTGCCAAAGTCTCTTAGGTCAAATCCATGTCCATAAGGCCCTTCCACTAAAGCACTGAGCTTTGTCGTTCCACCAAGAGTCTGCATTAGCATTCTATTTGTAAAGCCCATGTGAGGCTGAATGTATAACTGAAAGTTATAGTTCTCTGATTCCGAACGTACCACCATGAACGGGTGGCGCTGAAAGATCGAGAAGAATCCAGGTCTCAGTGTGGTGAGGTATACATATTGGCCAGGCTTGATCTTCCAAGGCTTAGGGAGCTTGACTTTCACTTGAAGACTATTGTGGATGTTCTCGACGATAATGCTAGTATGGGGTTGGCTTACTGAGAAATTGCGATAAACAAGGAGGGCACTCCTGTGAATCCAGGTAGCTACCCATATACAAATCCCCACGATAATTTGGACTCTTCCTATTCTATTTATTTTGGAAGTATGTAGCCACAGCAAGACGCATATAGATGTAGAGCAGCCAAAGTGAACTATCCGAAAAATTTCGTACACACGACGGCGGACGACAGGTAGAGAAGTGGCACTCATTAATCCAAGGCATCCAAACATCTGATTGCATGAGAATACGTTATCAACACCAACACACATGCACGTACCGCTGTCCCGCTTATGGTGCCCATATCGCTAACCCATCCGTGTGCGTTCAGTTCTTTTCCAGCATGGATAGACCCTTCAATCAGAGCCACCGTGCCAACTACGCTGTGAATTCGATTATAAGTCCTTAGTGAGACATGCAATAGGTCGGCTGCTATGCTTGCACCGGGAAATAGGAGAATCAGATTCGTTATAAGCATGAAGGCAGATCGGCGACTAAGTTCGTCAGCGGCTTCTACACCCCAGCCAATGCAAATCCCGTTAGCGCCGATATACAGAAAAGTGAACAGCGCGTCTCTCCCTGAGATGCGGAACTCTGTTAAGTTAAAGAAGCTTGCTGTCGAGTAAACTAGATACTTGAGAATGGCGTCCGTTACAAGCGCAGTGATCCATCGAAGTATCGGGTAACCGCCGAAACATAGAATGAGGAAGGCTACAAGTCCTGTAGATAGGATAAAATACAAGATAGGAGGGCTAGTTACGCGATCCATATCTGGCTGTACTAAACGCAAAGGCCTGCGTCCACTAATATACTGTGCAAATGGTCAGTGCGTACTTGTCGAATATAAATAAGTAGCCTAGAATCCCTCAACTACCTTCATAACAACATTGTTATGGCCTCTAAAAGATTGCAACAGGAGTCCTTCCGCAAAAGAAAGAACAATTTTATTCGTCGTGGTCATGAGATAAGTGATCGGTATAAAGTTGGGGTCTGGTTATGTATTCAGAAGAACAATGGACAGCTATACATCTATAATTCAGATCCAAAGCGATCAGATTGGCCACCATCTTCTGCGCATCTTGTAAGTTACTATATTACATCTAATCTTTTTCTAATAATATAGAAATCAATGTACCCTATGCCTATCGTAAAGACTCGAGAGGATTTCGTCGTAGAAAAGCCACCATCCGGAAAAGAGTCACCAGCTAGAGTTAGTCCCTCTTTACCTGGGCGCCTATCCAGGCCACCTATGCCTGATTATTCTCAAGAAGAAATATTCTCTGGTCAGTTACTGCATCAGTATGTAGAGTAGAAGTTACATTATTTGGGAGCATATGCTCTAGTATATTACTATTATCGTTGTTATTTAACATCCTGTCTCAGCCCTAGGGCTATATAAGGCGTGCATGCCAAGGACCTACAGGTGACTACGTGGTTATATCAATTTAGTGTAGTTGGTGGAGGGGGCTATCTAAATCAAGATGAGGCTCATAGCCTAGTATACTCTAGTATAATATGAGCTAGTTAGAAGTTATCGAAAGAGATATAAAAGACCAAAAGGTGCTGGGCTGCGTAAAATTTCTGATGCACTCTTTTTAATGTTCGATACCTGGTTCTCCAAATTATTTAAGACAAGCATTGGAGCAAGTGGTCTTAATATTTTGCCATACAATCGCATCATCATGGCTCCTATCAAGAAAGCCAGCAAAGGTGACAAAACTGGCAAAACTCCCCATAGTAGCCAGCCAAAGACACGAGGTCAGAAAAAAGCGGCTATAGTTCATCGCGATGAACAATACAGAAAGCTAGAAGCGGAGCGTGAGCAGCTACTAATGGCACAAGAAGAAGATCTATTTACTAGCGACGATGAGAAGAGACTACAAGACATAGAAAATACGCTAGCTGTATACGATAGGACTATGGAGCAAACGAACAAAGTGCCTACCATTAAGGCTGATCCGAATTCTGCTGCCGTTAACGACGGTATGACAAGAGAAGATTTGGAGCTACAAGGAGTAACTGGGCAGAATGTAAGAGGACAGGAAGCGACAAACCAAACTGCTCTAGGCAGTGCGCTTGACCTTGGAAAGACGCTCGCAAATCCTTCACCACACGTCCCAGAGAATCGCAATGTCAAGCAAGAATATAGTAGGCTTGTGGACGATCTCGATATGGCATGGGATATCGATATCAACCGGAAGCATACGGAGCCTTCGTTGCAACACCTTGAGAAAGAAGTCTTTGGTCATATCACGAGAATTTCCCAAACTCGCTTCTGTGTTAGATATGGATCTGCGGATGCTTACAGCGCTCGTTTCGAATCGACCCTACCCAAAGGTTCTGGATACCAGGGGACAAGGGATGTTACCCAGCGTAGCAACCGCATTGTTGAGAGAATTGTGCAGATGCACAGAGATAGAAAGCAAGTGCTTCCTATGGAAATACTTCGAGAGGTTCAAGTTCTGGTCGTGTACTGGGACTCTAAAGTGGGAGTCGGGCATAGCGCCGAGGTTGACGTACTAGCTCCCGACTTTGTAGGAAGACGGCCTCATACCCGGTGCTTTATATATCTAAACCCCTCACTATACGAATCTTATGGACTTGAAAATAATACTGGTTTTAGCCATGAAACTAGATCAACGATGAAACTTGTTATGGAAGGAAATGACGACTGGCAAAAGTCTGTTACGTTTCACAATATTGCAGTAAGGCTTGAGAACGAGTTTGAGCAGAAGCATATGGGCGGATTGTCAGGAAGACCTGGACCACTTCTTGAACTATCTCGTGAAAGAAAGACGACAACGCGCCGGACAGGATCGCGATACAGTACTACTGAATTAGAAGCAAGCCCAAGGCCTATAAAAGCGCCAATCTCGCCACGTCCTTCTCCATGTCCACAAGAAACTCGAAATAAACAGAGTTCTGCTAGATCAGATTCTGGAAAATCGTTAAAGGAACGGTTTCATGCAGACTTTTTGGAGCTCTTCGACTTAGCGAAGGATGTCGCGTACGAAGACCTAACTGAACAGCAGCAGCTTCTTTACCCAGCACAGTTCACTAAGTGGAAGGCGGTAAACGCTTAACAGATTGGTGGTGCCATTTCTCAGAAAGAACATAACAAATACTCAACATTTGTTGCGTGACGCCAGTACAGAATTCATATTAGGGCTATTATCACTTTTATATAGAAAGAATAATCAATATATATCACTTTTCTCATTACTTTTATCTAGAACTCAATTGAAATCATTTTCTGTTCTAAAAGATATTCCCTTTAAGTAGAGCGTGATGTAGTGACTGTATTGACATCCTTAGTTGGTGACTTTAGGTTACATAATTAATAGTAGTTAACTAGTTACATAACTTGCTAACTAGTTACTTATAAAAGTTTGCTAAGAAGTTACTTGAGTTTTGGTCTACGTAAAAGAAAATAACCATTAACCATCTCTAATGCATGAAGCCCCTGGGTACAATCTTGGCTAGTCCGCGTGATAGTCTTGACATCTTCCTCCTGGATGCTCCCGCAAGCTGCTGCTCCTGTAACGCACACACCTCAGCGTAATGTTGGCAGCAAGCTAAGGTAGTGGGGTGCTCTTCTCCAAGGATGAGCCTGTATCCATTAGACGCCCTCTGATATAGACCTATAGGCTCATCTATATAATGCTGCTGAACAAGGAAATAGGCAAGGTAATGAACGCTGGTTAGCGTGTCTAAATGCTTAGGCCCTAATACCTTCTCTCGCAGTGCCAGCGTTTCCCGGTATATCACTTCGGCCTCATTGTGTTTTCTCTGGCTACTTAGCACCCACGCTAAGGTGCTCATACTAGCTAGTGTGTCTGGATGCTTAGGCCCTAGCACCTTCTGTCGCAGCATCATTGTTTGCCAATTCATCTCCTCGGCTTCCTTATATCTTCTCTGGCTAGTTAGAACCCCTGCTGAGTTATGCATGCTTGTTAGCGTAGAAGGATGCTCAGTCCCTAGCACCTTTATGTATCGGGCTAGCGTCTGCTGGTTTATTGCCTTAGCCTCCTCGTACTTTCTCTGGCTACTAAGCGCTAACGCCAAGTTGTTCATACTCGTTAGCGTAGAGAGATGCTCAGGCCCTAGTATCTCTGTTCTTAATAGCGACGCCTTTCGGTGCGCCATCTCCGCTAATCCAGGTTGTCCTACTCTTTGCCAATACTGGCCTATCTGTTCAGACAGTAAAGCCCACTTCTCCCCCTCCCTATATGCGTCCGGCCACCCTTCAAACGCTGTGTGCACTAATTGTTGCATTTCTAAAAGCCTCTCTGTGATTGTTCTTGGCTGTGTTCTATAGCTCTTTAGATACGTGTATCTAGTTAGTGTTGTGGAAACCTTGACTACTTAGTGGCGGTGGATGCTGAGTAGAAGGTCGTAAATTTAGCTATAGCGGAGTAACAACAACACTGATAGAGGTCCTAGAGCAAAGACAGTCTAGGTGAAGATAGAAGGCTATCACACAGGTAAAAGAAAACTTATACGCTGAAGATAAGTCGGGTTCTGTCTCATCCTATTTTATAATCAGGCAATCATGATATTGTCTATAACACACATCAGTAAGCGGCACACATCAGTAAACTACCGCAACTCTGTCCAACAATAATGCGATAATAACGTCCTCAAATATTTAACTTCTTGTACATAAATGTGATTCAGATCTTTAACTTATCATTACAAAACTAGTATATAAGAAAAATAAGGAAGTGAACTTACTACTACGCGCCTTGCAGAAGCATGTACGGTACTAAGTTTGCGCTTCAAACTTGGCTTCGCAGTATCTGGCTTCCACCAGAGATAGCGCCTGTTAGCATAAGCTAGTATCTGTTGAGGACCGATCTCTTACGTAGCGGATCCTAGAGCTTAATCCACGTGATTTTCAACATATCATTAACGTACACTTGATAGCCAATACTCCAATCGCAGCATGGTTTGAGCTAGTAAAGAATACGCGCCAGACTACGGCGTACGAGACTAAGGCTTTTAGTTCATTACTATTGCCCATAATAATCCTACCATTTTCTCTAGTAATCGCGGATGAAAGATGTCTTGAACCTAAGTTGAACTTTTATGATGATATCACTTTCTACATAAAATAACTAATCTCGGTCTCTTTACAGCGAGAAATCAAGTAACGTTAAGCTAGAGAAAACTAATAAGAGGGTAAGTATGACAGGTCTCACAAAGTATCGTGTTCTACTGGCGTTTCTCGGCCTACTGGGTTTCTTAACAGCCAGCGACAGACGTTAGCTAACAAATCACTCACACTATAAATTTCGCAGGTAAAATCCTATGCTGAATGGTTTGTAGAAGTAATTCAGATTAAGCGATTTCTTTGTTCAATAGCGGGCAGTAGCTACAAGAACGCTGCGACAACTACATACAGCTCTAGGAGCGGCAGTAAAATCGAACGAAATTACGCATCGACGAGTAAAATAAGGGTATACACAACACCATTTGAATTCTAAAATCTATATATTACTTGTATTTATAAGAAAAAGTGGCATAACATTAGGAGATGTTATTGTGACGATAGGTTGTAGAAATGAACTGGTCAGTACACTATGAAATAGGCTACCCTTGAATATCAATAACAACCCTAAATTGGCTAATAGAGTAATATGACTATATCTCTAGCTATTAAAGCTACGAGAAGCCTACAAGGAGTAGTTTATGCTACGTTCTCATCTCATGTTATCATATCTATCTTCCGACGTCTGCGTTCTGTCGATTCATATCTTCTCCATTCACAATTCCATCGTCGCATTCGTCCTCCTTCTCAGACTGCTGCTGAACATACTTATTTTTAAGCTGTACATAGTCATCCATTGGAACCCAGATGGGCTTTCCAGAGTTTGTTCGCACTTGGCAGACTTGAATCTCGCTTAGGAGACTGTCGCCTTCATAGCTCAAGTCCTCGGAGAAGTATTGCACATTCTCTACTTTGAATTTCGGAGGTTGATCGTCTTTTTTGGCAGCTTTTTTATTAAGGTCCCCATTAATGATTTCCGGGATTTTCTCCTTCGTTGTGCCGTAAGTTGTTGTATTCTTTTTGCCATTGTCAATCGGCTGGTATTTTCCTTTTACCGGATTAGCTGAAGGGACTTGTTCCTTTGTGGGACTTGCATGTTCTGCTTCTTTGATTTTCTCTTCTTCATCTTCGTCTTCATCTTCGTCTTCATCTTCGTCTTCATCATCATCATCATCATCATCATCATCATCTTCTTCTTCTTCTTCTTCTTCTTCTTCTTCTTCTTCTTCTTCTTCTTCTTCTTCTTCTTCTTCTTCTTCTTCTTCTTCTTCTTCTTCTTCTTCTCTTCCTTCAATATCAGTTGATTTCTCATCTTTCGAACTTCCTTTACCTGCCATTTTCTCTCCTACACTTATTTTGTCTGCGTTCTCGTGCTTAGACGTGTTTCCTTCCGGATCTGCATTCACTCGCTGTCCCTGGGGCGGATGTTCAGTACCTCCCTCTGTGCTAGTCCCGTTGTGTTCAGCTTGGTCGTTTTGGATCAATGTCTTCTTGTGTTTTACAAGGCAAGGGCTTGACTTATGTTTTGTGCACACATAGTGTTCCTCGCATGAAGCTTTGTAGAGCGCAGCTCCGTACTTAAACTTACAGCCCCTCTCAGCGGAGCATCTATCGTACTTATCCAACTGATTAAGGTATGGCCATGCGGGCTTCCCTGGATGCTTTTCCCCTTTAAACAGTTCGATCATTTCTTCTTTTAGCTCACTAGATTGTCCAAGGTCTCTAATACGAATTTCTTCGTCTAGAATTGAGAATAGGGCTCGTTGGAAGTCTGAGGTGAGACTGAGGGTAACATTTTCCTTCTCGGAATTTGCATAATCATTCGCAAGCTTGGCGAGCTCGACGTGCACTTTAGAGATGATTGAATCCATAGCAAGGTCTTCTAAGAAGGTTATTTGTGTACCGTTTCTTCTATAATGCCTAGATATGATCCTATTTGTACATGCGAGGAGTGCGTGAGAAACCTATTGGCCAACAACTTTATCCTGGCACCAAAAGATGCATCACGTATGAATTCGGATGGCCATCCACATCGACCGGTCCAATTAGTCACTTATATTAGAAGAGCAGTCCCAGTATCATAGGTGAAAATGCCATCTTCCGCAATGAGATATTTCTACTTTATAGTACTTGTCAGGCTGTCAAATGCATTATCTAGGCAACAAGAGATTGTTTCCACAACGCCCGTTACTGGAGAAGCCTGCGAGAAGACAGCAGCGATCTCCATCATGAACGTGACAAGCAATACAGCTGTGGCGATTCCGCAAGCTACCCTCTTTCCAACTAGCCCGTCTCTCCGCCTGCCAAGACCTTTATGGGATAACAGAACCAATATAACCCGGAATTTTTCCGTGCCCAACGATCCAAATGTCTCTTTTTCTGCTACATCAAATTGGAAAGATAACCTGATGGGGGCGTTTATGTACAAGCTTCTGCTCGTCATAATCGTTTCATTTTTCCCTATATTATCGGCACTATAAATTGTCATCTTTGTATCGCGATAACATATAAGTATCAGTCGCTTTGACCTAGTAACGATTCGTGGCTAGCGAGGCAAGCAACAATGTTTATTCTTCTTGTGCTTGCCACGCTAGTTCTCTCTCATCAGGACTATGCTTTTATTTTCTGCTTCTACTAAGCTTGCTTATTGTATAAACCATAAAAATAGTTTAGTTTTCAACTCAAGTCTCAAGTGTTTTAGCTATATAAAACCTAGATAAGAGAAGTCATCCTGTCAAATAGCACAATAGAGCCGACTTATCAACGATAGTAAGAGAGGATGCACACATGGCATGTCACACATTCTATTCAGCTTGAGCTTTACCGGCATGACTAGTAAAATCGCGTAAAACTAGAGAGATGACGAGAGATTGGGTAACTATTCAACGTATACAGGTTATCACACCTAACGCTACTTTTCCTTGCATGTATCGGACCTAACTACGATGAATCTTGCATTAAAGCATCAAATAAAGTGATTTTCGATAAGCAGTAGACCGACTACTTTGATTCCAAGTCTTTTGTATCGCTTGGACCGTGTCTACTCTAAGAGCATCAATACGCCTTCTATGCACACTATCTTCACATTCTCCAGTCACTTGATTTTCAAGCGCGGCTAGTTTAATAAAAAGCTGCCTTTGAATCTCTAAGGTCCCCTCAACGTCGTAAATCTCGTGCACGTTGTATTTAGGTGTTTGATCGCTAAATCGGCCTTTATCATTAAAGACTCTGCATTCACAATAACTATTCCTGTCTTTGAAATATGCATAGTCGTGTTCATCAATGAACGTTTGAATAGATTTAGAAGGCCTCCAGCTGATTGGCATGTTGCTTAGATAGCAGTTCCGCGAGTTTTAAGTATTTGGAAGTTGGGTTGCACGTATTTCGTAGGTTAGCTTGAGCTACTTATAGAGGTGACCGCATATTAATTAACATCCGTCTCTATGTCTAAAGAGTGACCAATGGGATAGAAAGGATCGCAGACTTCTATCGCAGCCGCTACAGGGATGCATCTGCGGCTATCGCAGAACGTCGTAGCTATAGCGAACTATCGCAGTATATGCAAGAATGGGAAGGCAGCAATTGTGACCGAGCCATGGCAGCAATCACAACTATATGATGAACTACCGTAACGATTATATAAAAGAAGGATCGAAAAAGTTGCTCAAAACACACGTACAATTATCCTCGCCACAAAACCCCGCATCTACGCGTGACAACTTCTCCATGACCCTTGCACTCCGATTGGTCGTTTTCGGCACATAGGGACAGAAATCGGCTGTTTGTGAAACGACGTTGACTGAACGTGGGTTAAAAATTGCTGTCTTCAGTAATATTAGAGTGGTAATAAACTTAGTGTCTTTCCCTCCTACCTCTCCAGATGTGCTCCACAGTTTCCCATATCGTTTCTCGCAAACACAGTGCTTCTTCCTATATTGCGCGTAGTGATACGCCCTATTCTTTCACAAATCATGCGCTCTCTTATTCTGGCATGTAACCTCGTCGTTTCGAAATATCGTTTCTGATATTTGATAGAGTCCTGATGGAAACGAGGCTCTACTGAGCTATGGCTGGACTAGGATGGAAGAAACGGGAGAAGATGTGAGTTATCATGGTCCAGAAGGGCCCGACTGACACTCTTAGTTCATCCATCTAGGCAAGGCGTTTCTAACCTTGCTCGCAACTATACAAGGCAATCGTCTTGATTATATCCAGGCTAAGCTTTCTCCTCATAAGCTTATATTTGAGAATTTCTTTCGTGAGGACTCGAACGAAGCGATGGAAGTTTCTCTATCCGATACTCAAGGAATCCGGTTCTATCCTGGAATTCTTGATTCACACCTCACAGCTGCCAGAGTACCTGATGCAGATCAGCATACTTTTGTCCGTAACAAAATTAGTCAAGCGTCTTTTGTTAACGGAAAGGCGGCGCGTTGGAGCGATAGCGTAGAACACGCATCCCAATGCATGACACTGGAAGAGTCTACGGCCACAGAAGGATTAGTAGATCCTACAGATGCAACTGAATCCATAAATTCCGAGACTGCGGAAGACAGAAGGCCAGAACCTATCCTGAATGATGTCCATTCCCTACACTTAGCTACTCAGTCAAGGATGCCTTCCGTATCTCCATCTGTTCTATCGTCTAACTGGAGCACAAGCCCGGTACAGGAGACGGAATTTACATTACCGGATGACGCAATAGTAACTCATTGGCTGTATTCGTACGACCAGCTAAGCCGCCTCTATGGATCCTCATACGAAGAGATCCAGTATGTGGTTGAAATCGGCGATTCGTTTCTGCGAGAAGACGCGAAGGATTTCATAAACAGTTTCTGCCGCAGGTGGGATGCAGAAGATCCCTGGTCTCGTCTTCCCACCGGTAATCCAGTAACTGGAATGTCTCTGACAGAAAAGATGTTCAAAAGCCTCCAGTGTGCTGAAACAATTTCAGCTGACTCATTGGTCGAACCTATCAAACTAAGAATGGCAAGGGTTCTACTATATCATCAATATGAGCAGAAACTCATCGAGCTCAGACATGATTCTAGCTTACCCAGGCGTCTTTCTTCGGGCAAGGGTTTGGCTAGCATAGCAAAGTCGATTATCTTAGAAAGAATATATGGGTCGCAGTACAAAAGCCTTACTCCACAGAGTAGAAGAAAACGCGAGAACAGTCTTAAATGGCATACAAGAATCGGCAAGAGATGGTCATATATGATATCTCAGCTTGGAGTTGGAATAATTCTGACCTGTAGCCATACTCTAGAGACCCATATGTAAGAAATAAATATTATATATCTTTTACTAAATCTGCTGACAACGCTCTAGAAATGATCCTAAGAAGCTACCAGACCAAAGACTAATAATTCTTCTAACTTACCTAATACATGCGTACCCAAACGGCATCAATGCCAGTCGAACGGTGGATACTCTAGTTAAATCTATTATGGAAGGAGCTGTACCATTGACCTATCCACTTGCAGCACAAGCGACAAGTAGACTTGACGGATACAGTCAGGAGAACGAAAAAGCAGTAGCTGAGCTGAAGGGTGAATGGCATTTGGTAAATCGGCCGGATAAGGTTATGAGGGTGATTTCGGTGTAGTAGCTAGAATATACTGGCATTTGCAGGGGTTTGCGGAAGGATACTTCTGTAACTATTCATGTGTGCTGTGTGGTAGTTAAAATGTGCTAGTGTTTGCAGGGGTTTGCGGAAAGATACTTCTCCAACTATTCATGCGGAGAGATGGAGGGTCTCAGATCAGCGCAGGGCGTTTCTAGCGACAGGGTGTTTCTAGGAGTACGGCGTTTCTGAAAACACCCTGCTCTTAGAAACGTTCTGCTTCTGATAACTTACTGCTCCTAGAAACGCTGTGCTCCTAGAAACGCTGTGCTCCTAGAAACGCTGTGCTCCTGGAAATGCTGTGCTCCTAGAAACACTGTGCTCCTAGAAACGCTGTGCTCCTAGAAACGCTGTGCTCCTGGAAATGCTGTGCTCCTAGAAACACTATGCTCCTAGAAACACTGTGCTCCTGGAAATGCTGTGCTCCTAGAAACGCTGAAGATATTCTCATATATGGCGTGTTAAATCAGCGTCTGAACGTTTGCAGACAAGGGTGTGTAGGCAAAAGAAGACACCACAATATTACACGGGGGTTGGGCTGTACTTCTCTAGCACTCGATCCGGATGAGGGTGAGTTAGCAGGTTAGCGGTAAGCCGTGATGATAATCAATTTTATACTAGGTAGAATAACAGAGTATCAACCTTGTTAAGTAAAGAGCTTGTAAGAAAATACAATTTGAGGGTTGACCACAACGAGTGTAATGATAAAATTCGTCCATCCTTTCTACCCGTTGACTTCCAGTCTGGTTCTCCCTAAAATCCCATGGAAGAGTACTTCTGTGGGAGGTTTGGGAGGACATGGCATTCCATAACCTCATGACATCCCATCTTTGGCGGGATGTTTGCTCTTGGCGAGAGGCTAAGTCACGTGACCGTCGCCTCCCGGCGATCCTTGTCATCTGATCGCAAGTGGTTTCTCAACCGTTCATGGTCAGTTCCTAGGGAGAGAATCCTTCCTTCTGTTACTCATAACACACGAGGCGACAGGGGGCGCAAGGAGGCGAAAATAGAGTACACCGTAATGCGAGTAGTTAGGCTGAGAGGCACAATATCTGTGATGTGGTGTGATGTAAGCAAAGTATTATTCAACCGCTGTTTTGCGTATCTGGTGTCTGAAATGTGTCAAGGTGCGAGATAGAATGAAAGACCATCAGACGACCCTTCATATCTAGGGAAAAATCACGAAAGTTCTCTTCATGATCATTGCCAGGATTGATTTCAACCACGATGCACCACTATCCACCCAAGCCCCTGCATCAAATCCTTTGCGAAAGCTGTTGGGATCCCATTAAAGTCATCGAACCGGACCATAATCTTGCGCAATGAGGGGATAGACCTCAATTGTCTATCGATTAATGGCAGCGCATCTCGAAGGAAGTCCTCTGACTCTCTGAAAAATCTGGAATTCTTATAGTGTACAACAGTTTCCAGGGTCGACAGCTGAGAGCACTTGTCCCGATACAGTCTTACGCTCTGCATACTGTCGATGCTGAGCTCGACTCTTCCTGTTTGGCCACTCAAGCGTTCCGCGACTGGAAAATTGACACATAGATAAGATAAAGACGCTGCATTCGCGGTGCCAATACAATCCAAAAAAGATTGCAGGAGGTCGGCTTGAAGTGGTGTGATGTCTACGAGATGAAATTGATTCATTCCATAGAGCACAGCCCTAGACTCCGAGTATATCTGTCGACTGGTATATAGCAAAGCGAGCCATCGAAAGGGTTTATCGGGCGCAAAGCTCTCTATGCGAGATTTCGGTTCTTGGAAAATGTAAAGCGGGTGTCGAAGGACAAGAAGTCTACTGTAGATATTGTCGCGCACCCCTTTTGGTAAATCGAAGAAGTTGGCCGGAGTTGTGCGTGCTCGGGTTGAGTCATCGTTCTGGCTGGAACCCATGGCGAGTTTTGGACTACAGGCCAAGGATCCCTCCAATACAAATACAGCTTTGCCGACTGTCGCCATCCAGGTAAAGATCACACAAGAGTTCAAATTGTGGTTGATTAGAAGAAGTAGATTATGCTTTGCATAGCTTTGAGGGGCTAACATTTGCCAAGGCTGCCAACTTTCAAATTTTAGGATCGGGTGATAATTCGACCGCCCGCGACGATCAGTGGCTCCACATCCATCCAGCCCACCCCATCAAATCATCGCGTGTCTGCTTCGACGACCATGACGCAACAACAAGGACAGCCTCAGCAGACTGACTGTGAACGCAGGATTCTTGTGGAATTTCATGCGCTTCAAGATATACGTGTCATGAGCGGCCTCGCTGTTTGACGCTCCATGGATACTCTGACACCGCTTCTGCAGTACAGCCATGATTAGATCTTCCGGTCATCAAATAAAACCTTTTACTGAGACTGTGACCACAATCCAAATCTACAGGTTTGTGATTTTGTTGAAAGCCAAAATAGGCGCATCTGTGCCTTGGTAAATGTAAGCGCCGATGAAAGCACTTCTTGCCTAATAACGTTAAGACTTGATACTGTGCGGGGCACCTCCCTGGCGGCTAATGTGGCATTTTACCATCTCAGCGAGGCCTGCCACCCCTTCTTCTGCCCACCTACGGTCCGTTCCGTTGAGGCGATAAAAGACCCGATTTCTCATATCATTGTTTTCATGGCATCTTCCACATCTTCCCGGAGTAGGAGCTTTAGGCGTGGACTATCAGAGAAGTTACATCGTTTTCGTCGGAAACTCCATTCTGATAATGCCCACGCTCCACTGCTTAGAAACTCCGATGCGTCCCAGTCAGTTTCACACCTTGTCCAATGTATTCTGCTAAATAAGCAATCAGTCCTGAATCAAAAACGGGAGAAGCGATAGCGAATTCAACTGTCGCTGATACCGATGGTGTTCGGGCCCGAACAGTCCATACCTCCCTCCACCCAGATCATCTTGCGCAATCCCTAAATTCATCAACTCTCGAAGACGACACTCGGTGTACGATTGCCTCGCCTGATCTTTGGAGTGCAGCATACCGTGAAGCTGTCGAAAGCCTCGGACAGAACATTGATATAGCTATTCTTACGAGTCGCAGTGCTGTCCAGCTATTTGACGAACTTGAAGGCATGGATAAAGAGACAACTCAACAATCAGCTTTCCTGCGTGGTGTGGCCTATCTACGCTCTATACAAGTGCCACTCGAAAGATTCAAGCTGGCGTTGGACCTAGCGTCTCCGCTCAGTAATCTGGATCCCACAGCGTCAACAGTCATTGGTGTCGTTAGGAGTGTGACAGCAGTAAGTATGCCATTGGACCTCGGCGCGCACAAGAACAGTTGTAATCAACTTGACCGAACATAGATTGCAATAAGCTTAGCAACGGCAGATTTGGAGTTTGCAAGGCAAATTGGTGAGATGCTAGACCAAATCTCTTATATTGATGACTGCGACACGCTTGGACAGAAAGTAAATAAAAAAGACATTCATAAGGTAACTATCCTCGAGATCTTCGATGCCTTTCTAATGCTACATAGGCGCTTGTCAATGTGTACCAAAAACTCCTAGAGTTTTATAGGGCTGCATATGATATACTGATGCAAAGAGGAAGGAAGCTAGCCATAAAGATGGTATTAGAGACTGATCGCCTACCGAACATCATCCAAGATTTTTTGGGACGTACCGAAGTCCTCCGAAAACTTATTGAGAAGTCAACGTGGGAGATTGTTGAGGATATCAAGTCTATGCTTTATGATCGTGAGAGTATGTTAGTATTGATATACGCGCAATGAATGCACACTAATACAAACCTAGTTGCAAGGTGGTTGGACAGCAGCAAATTGAAGCAACAGGTTCGATACCACGAACGTTTGAGAGAGCTCCGAAGCAACGAGGCTTGCAAATTCCTACTCGTGCATCCCGATTTTACCGAGTGGTATGAAGCTTCTAACTCTCAACAACTAGTACTTCTTGGTGAAATGGGTTATGGGAAAACAGTTGCCATGACATTCATTGTGGATGAGCTAAACCAAAAGAACGGATGTCAGATACCCAGGCCGAAAGTGTGCTACTATTATTGCCGAGACGACGAAACTGGACAAGCTGTCAACATCTTGTCAGGACTGATTCTTGCACTGCTTGAACAACTCCCTGGTTTGAAAAAAACATTTTACGAATGGTACAAAGAAAATCAAACTTCTGGAATTCTCGAGCCTGCAACAAGCACGAAGAAACTAGGGGAATTCCTAGAATTAGTTCTGGCAACATTCGATCGTGTGCTCTTCCTTATCATCGATGGTCTCGATGAATGCGACAGAATTTCAAGAAGAACGCTTTTGAAAGTCTTGGAAAACTTGTTGAAGAAGACCACACAGCTCAAAATTCTTCTGTCGTCACGACCTGAAGGGGAGATCATGGCGCAACTCGGACAAACGACTAAAATCTCTATGGAGTCCAGTATTTATAGAGACAGCGTCATCGTCCGGCATACAGTGCAAGAGCAGTTGCCCTATCTATCAGAGAATGTGAGGGAACTCATCATCGAAAGTTTGTCTCGTTCAGCACAAGGAAGCGCCATTTGGACAAAGATGACTGTTGAGCTCATCGAAGTACGCAAGATTAACGCGTTTGCACCAATGCAAACTTTCCTAGAGAATATGTCTTTGCCGGGGCATCTTTCAGAGCTCTACAAAACTCTGCTCTCACGAAACTCTTCAAATGATATCGAAAATCAGGAGCTCGCAGCCTTAGCTTTGAAGCTTCTTGCAGCTGCATGCAGGCCTTTGAGCATCCACGAGCTCACCTGGGCTGTCACATTGGCTTGGGCCCGTCATGATATCAACACTGTTGCTGTCCTCGCTCAGTCTGTAGACTGCCAGAGAGTGATGAGTCTGATATATCCATTTATCACCCGAGTTGATTTTGCGGATCTCAGAAAGCGCCAGGTCCGGCTCGTTCACCAGTCCGTGAAGGAATTTATCGTACAAGATTGGCAACAGCTCAAAGAAACCAATATATCGGGAGAGCCCAATGTCTCTCGCCACGAGAGTTTAGAAAATTTCATGTTGGACATTTGCGTAAAGTATCTTCTATTGCAAGAGATTGGCACTATCCCATTATTCTCCGAAGAGCAAATTGCAATCGAGGAGCTCCCTCAAGAAGTCGATCTATTCGACGACCGAAAATGTTTCGAGTACGATGTCAATTGCACGTGGGAAGAGTGGGAAGAAGACATGATATGCTATGATCCAACTGAGCGCGGCTTCGGTGAATTCTTCGTTTACGCATCCACCAACTGGCTCAAACATTTTGGCGACATTGAGAGCGAGCCATTTCTATGCTTAGAAATGCTACAAAGATTGTGTCAAGTGGGTTCAATGCGACTGCACAACTGGATCAATCAAAACTGTCGTCCTGGCTGCGCAATCAAAGCCAGATTCGATTTTGATAGTCATTTACACGATCCTCTTAGCATTACTTCACTTTACGGCTCGGATGCAGTTCTCCACTACATGCTCCAGAACTCAGACTTCGATGAAGACAACTACCTTCCTTCAACGGCTTTGAACGCTGCCGATCAAATATTGCAATGGGGTGATCTGTCGAAGCTCAGAATACTCTTCTCTGAGGGTAAGCTTTGCCATCAGCTTCACAGTCTTGAATTTTTTCAACTTGTCATCAAGAGATGGTTTCAAATTGATTCCAGGCGCAAAAGTTGGGCAGAAGCCTTTGATCTTGTGGATGATGTTCTGGGTGCACTTATCGATGGGAAGTGGGGCAATGAGCTTCTTTGCATAGCCGCCCGTGCCGGCTGTTTACCTATGATCCAGCGTTTGTTAAATGGGGCAAAACATATGGAAGAGCTGAGAACTGAATTGTGGCGCAACTCACAACCACTCAGAGAAGCCATTTTGGGAAACCATGTTGCTGCGGTAGAATGTTTGCTGAACGGGACAGGCTTGGAAGTGGACCTTCTAAGTCTGAACTGTGAAGGTGAAAACCTGTTGGATATCGCGTCTGTTCACCGCAACCCAAGAATTTTACGTCTCTTGGCGCACCGCCTGCAGGTCGTCATAAAACAGGCCGATAGCCATGGCGAAACGGTCCTCGCACAGATTATTAGGAGTAACTTGGACTCAGAAAGACGGCATGAAGCTGCAAGGATATTTCTTTCGCATGTATTTGACGAATAGGCAACTAGACGCATTGTCAACTGCTGAATGTGATCATGTAGTTAGAGTTGCAGGATTTGTTATTTGAAAGAGATGTTCAACTTAAAAATATCGTAATGCAATTATAGCTACAAGACATATAAACTATGTGGATCTCGATGAATCTACATTGTCCTCAGGCTTCATGCCACGTGACTCTAGCATGAGACCCAAGGACAGCCCTCAGACCCCCATCGGATATCCCTGGGCCTGGCAGAGCTGTGGTCATGTGTAGTATGAAGCTTCGATCTGAACCTTGGGACGAGTCTCAAGGATTTCACTTAATATATTTTGATATTCCTGCCCTACCTTCCAAACCTCTCACACTTTACGTAACTACTTAGCAACCCCTTTGAATTCATACGCTTCGGAACTAATACGGATGATTTCCATCCTGCACAGGAGATGTCTGTCCTTTCTTGTCTGTTATCTTCATTATACATAATATCTCCAAGTACAGTTGGCTGGATCTTCTCTAGTGGTTTGAGAACATTCTCCCTAAATTCTATCCTGCCCCATTTTACAATTTCTGCCATTGCTTAAACAGATTCTATTACACCTATAACACCTATTAATTAGGATATGAGGTCATATTAAAGCATATAGACGTAGTGGCTGACAGTGATCGTGTACCTAGAGAAGATCTGCAGTCTAGCTCTTGGGAAGTTGCCAATTTCCCTGATGTCACGAACTTAGGTCAGTCTAAATTTCAAACGTTCCGATAGTTTTAGTCAAGAAGATACAGAAAGAATAACTAGACTTCCAAGGCACATGATAGCATTCACTGGAGGCCTTGACGGAGGCTGTGCAGCTGCATATACGGTATCATACTCCTGACGATATGGGCACCTGCAAGCCATCACGACTGCTTTCGGGCCCTATCTTCATGGCTAACAAGGCCGAATACTGCAAGGTTGTGGATCTTTCTATGACTATGCCTGCAGCTGTCTGGACTTGTTCTCTCATTGTGTCACTCTGCTTGGACTCCACTATACGGAATCGGTTTACGATGCAGAGCAGGTACAAAAGGTGTGAGCCCCTCATATTCAGTACTGCACCAATTCTTGTCACCATGGCACCCTTCGTATTAGTCAACCTTGCTATCTGTTTTTCAGTCGGACCCATACTAAGCAGCACGCTCACTTACCTCGATACCAGCAACCTATTCAGAACGGAAGCCCGGATTTCTGAGTACAACTATCGCTGGGAGAAGATTGCGAGAATCATCTTAGATATCTTTTCGATAGGCCTAGGGATAACCGGACTCGTTGCAATCGCGACAGAACCCCATCCGGCAGAGATGTACTCCTGGCTTGACGCAGTCATTATGTGTAATCTACAACTTCTTGCTAGCAATAATGTGAGATAGTCTGCCCACCTCGATAGCTCGTCTCCGACTAATAGGAACTTCAGCTCGCCCGGATACTTCAGATTTTTATCTCTCCTCCCTGGATTATATGGGCAGTACATTTGGTAACGGTCTTGACTATACTGGACATCGCTTCCGCTGTTACGTAAGTGAACTAGGTTTACACCCGAAGTTGTCTAATTGCAAGTAGAGGCAAAATAGTATCTTTTGCTTACGAGTCGGCACTGCTAACTCGTTTCGCTGCTGCATCGCTTTTCTCTTCTGCACTCTCACACAAGCAATTAGAGATCCACAAAAACTCAGGATCTGAGCACAGAGACGAAGAATATATGCGATTATTGCATACATTCATCTTTACGAATGCTGCTGCAGCATCTAGCCAGTTTTGTGGCGCGATCTTCATCTCTAGTTTCTCACTTGCCGATAGAAGCACTTCCGCCAGACTACGGCAAGGCATTTTTATGGTTAGTCTCAGTTAACCTCCATCTCGCCATCTAACTTTTACTAGGCATGTACTTTTACACAGCTATTATGTCATCTCCCTTTCTATATCAATCGGATATGGCGTCGAATTATTCTGCCAACAAGTGATTGGATAAGAAGACTGCGCCACTCATTTGCCTGGAGATTGGCAGACGAAAGTAATCTTTGAATAGTGCAATCGTAGAAGAAGAAAGGTTGCGAGGGAAAGCTCTATTCAGGGGCTATGCATCAATTCGTACATCATTTTGGCTAGAGATACGCTAGTCAGAGGCGTTGTTATATGTTCTACGCCGAACTTTCGGGATGTTTACTATGTGGCAATGCGGTAAAAACATGTGGCTGTTGAAAGGATAGAGTTTTAGTAGTACCTACCCTGTTCGTCTAGCTAATTAGTATTAATCTAGCTGGTACTCACATGAGCGAAAAGAATTAATCCTGTACCAGGGTAGTCACATTGTATAGAGACCAATCGTATGTATTTAGAACATCCAAACACATCAATAGTATAGATCGAATGGTTAAACCCTGACTTCCGTTTTCTAGGCCGGAGTAGCGCTACGCTGTATAGGACTATCAAACTTTATTAGGACTTGAATTGCCATTACGTACCACCTGCGATGACCTCGCTAGACTAGCCAAAACTACTGGTATATAAGTGAGCTTTCGATGCTTCTAATAACATCACTCCTCATTCAACTTGCAGCCCGTGGCATTCTTGAAAACCCAAGGGAATGATGAGTTCTCAAGAAACTATTCCAGACGATACATTGTATCCAGTACGTACCAATAATGCACGATTAGCGGGTATTAATGACTAGTTATTTCAGGAATATCAAAACCGTTCGTTAATTAGAGATGATGCCGCTTGTCCAGCTTCAGATCAAAGAGAACCAGCACAAGCAGAAAAGCAGTCTAGCGACAAGAAAAGTGAGGAATGGCCTAGCGAATGCACCTCGCGCGAGATAGAAGAGGCAATCTCCTACATTAATGCCAGTAAGTGTATCCTCTTTATTGATCAAATAGGACTTAGAAAGCATATAGGGCACAAACCTAAGGAGAGCAACACCAAAGTGGCAGAGCTATTGATCGAGTTAGAAGACGTAATCGGACGGCTGAAACCTATCCATGATAAAGCAAAGGAATTGATATCTCGTGTCGAAGAAGCATTCGAACAATCCACTCATAATACCTTGCACATGAGAGGCAAACTCGTTAGATGGGCGGTTGGTACTGGTACCTATAGTCTTAATGACGATATCCATTTCCCTAGGAAAAGAGCACGTAGAAATTCATCAGATTAGGATATAGGCGTATTGTAACATGAATTGATTAAATTTGTGACATTCGAGAATTTGCAAGCGTTTACTGTAGGCAAAAGTATCGGCTCCGACTAGCACTAACCAGTATGTTTTGCTCAGACCGCTATGGTCGTTTGCACAGTGATAATGTTGTTAGACACGAGATCTCTATCTTATTATTGTCCATGTGGATTTCGAAGACCTGTAATTATGTAAATACTTAGATTCTGCAGTGATTAATTTTCGCATTCTTGATCTTCTCACAAATCTCTTTTATCTCTTACTTTTCTACATCCTCAGATAGAATACTTGCTGTTTCAGTACCGTCTGGTGATAAATGTAGAGAGCTATACTCCCAACTGCTTTCAGGCTTAACTTTACTTTTACAGAAGCTATCTACATATAGACAGTCACTTGTATCATATGAGCCATGTGGGTTACTTATCTGTGGCGTGCTAGATATCCTTGGCGAAGTGCAGTGTAGATTTGATACTGTCGATAGCTGCACGGTATTTGGAATCAACAACGGAGGAGAGATTGACGACTGGCGATGGGGTGCTAAAGAATCACTTGGAATGGACGGCGTATGGAATTTGGTATATGTTGGGGCTGCTAATTCTGCCTCAATTATAAATTGACCTATAGGAGAGGTTAGCTATGCATTCTCTACATAAAAGACGAAGTGATGTTATAGACTCGCACCCTTTCTAAGTGCTTCTATGGCTTCTAAGGCGTGTAACAGCCGCTCCTGTAGCGACACGTTGTTGAACTTAAGCTCTCTATTCTATAGCCGTTAATGAGATAGTCTAAGATTAAACAGTCCATTCCGAACCTCGTGTTCGAGAGTATTGATCTGATCTTTCACTCTTTGGCGCGATTTCCGCTGACTCTTTCGATTCCTTTCTCTTCTCCTTGCAAGTTGGGCAGCAGTAGGTTCCATTATATCTTAAAGAAGTGCCCCTAATAATCACGTTTTCCCCTAGATGAACGCTGTGTATAATCGGGTGGATTAGAGAGAATAGGGTAAGACTAAAGCAAGGGGTTCAAAGTGATCAGCAAGATAACAGGAATTAATAACTCTAGAAATACATCAACAAGTTGATGCGGTAGAAAATGAAGGTATATGACTAGAAGTACAGCCACCTAGACTTTGGAAGCCGTATGTGCCACACAAGGATCTTCATTCGCACTAGTGGTGTAGGGTAAATAGAGTGGACAGCAGAGTCAGTGTCTCGCACTTGAGGTGTACCGGTAAGTCTCGGTATTGCGGTATGGCAGCAAGTGATCTGGGCGCAATTATTTCTTTAGGTTTCTTTCCAGCGCATATGTATAGTCAGGCGCTTTCCTCACTTAATTCACTCCGACAATTACATACATATCAGATATATTTTGCCAATTCGATTGCTGGTCATCCCTTGCTCTTTCGAGCTTGATTAACTATCTAGCGTGCATAGTATGTACTCTACGTTGCTTTCTAGCAGACTGGTTATACACCATGCTTACAACTACTACTAATACTTTTGTGGATAAGGTTTGCGTTTGAGGTTTTGAGGTCGCTAGATCCAGATATACAAAGCTCAGTCATGGTTAGGAGTCTTCTAAGGCTCTACATGCACTCACAAATAGTTTATTGCTAACTGAAATCCCCCACTATGTAGGGAGATACCCTCTATGCCGAGACGAACATGACTATTGTTGCATGCAGAGGTGCGATTTATAGCCATTGCTTTTTTCTTGTTGAGATCGGGTATCCTTGTTGCCGCTGCAGTGGCTTATTGCTTTGGCTCAGCTGAAGTTATTATTTCTGCAAGGTTTCTAAGCTACGACATATTACATAATGGCAAGTTGGCTAGTTACAGTCGCTAGCGATTGCAGCTTCACCCCTGCTCGCAGTTGCAACATCATTTACGGAGTACACCAACCTGAGAACAAGGGTGGGCAGCCCCACCTACTACATCGGGCAACGTGTTCGGACGCGCTTAGAGACTGGATAGACAGCTTTTGGCTCGCTACAAACGATAGTCGAGACCGACGATAAAGCTGTAGGTTAAAGTAATGTTTTCCGTAGTTATCTTTGAGGATATTATTCTTTAGAAAAATTTAGTCAGAGCACACAGGTCTAATGCTGCGAACGTGGTTAACTATAACTATCTATTTACTTACTTTTAAACATCACAAAGCGATCACACATAGGAGCAGTTGGAGTGGACTAGGGGAAGTGCGAGTAATTAGAAAAGCTAGGAGCTAAGACGAAGAAAAGTCGAGGAGCATTATTCTTCCAGAGCTGGAACTAAACGCAAACAAACTACCTTGGACAGTAGTACAGCTAGGAAGATAGTCTAGAGGAAGACAAAGCATGTCTTCTGAGTCGACTGCCAGCCAACGGTCATTGATAAAGATATTCCTAGGAGGATGCCGTTGAGAGATTAACCTAGAGAGTGCTGGTGAAGGTATGGGTACTGATCCGCAGTCAGTTTCTATGTGTGCTCCATCCCTCGAGAAGGCCACGCTGTTGACAATGTAGCCCTCGAGGATGTACAGCAGCTGCCCCTTCTTCACATCCCACACTCGCACCGTCCAATCATCTGAAGCGGATACCAGTCGATCTCCTGCTGCTGAGAAGGCCACACTATTGACACGGTTCATGTGGCCCTTGAGCGTGCGTAACAGCTGACCAGTCTTTACATTCCACACTTGCACCGTCTCATCCCACGAAGCGGATGCCAGTCGATCTCCTGCTGCCGAGAAGGCCACGCTGATGACACCTTGTGTATGTTTCTTGGGAATGTGTAGCAGCTGCCCCGTCTTCACATCCCACACCCGCACCGTACAATCGTCTGAAGCGGATGCTAGTCGATCTCCTACTGCCGAGAAGGCCACGCTGGTAACACAGCTCCTATGGCCCTCGAGGATGTGTAGCAGCTGGCCAGTCTTCGCATCCCACACTCGCACCGTCTTATCCCAGGAAGCCGATGCCAGTCGATCTCCTGCTGCCGAGAAGGCCACATTCTCGACAAAGTTGGTATGACCCTCAAGGGTGTGCAGCAGCAGCCCCTTCTTCACATCCCACACTCGCACCGTCTTATCGTCTGAAGCGGATGCCAATCGATCTCCTGCCGCCGAGAAGGCCACACTGTTGACACTATGCGTATGGCCCTCGAGCGTCTGCAGCACAGGTCCCCAGTCTTCATCTAGCCCACACTTTACCTCCACTCCCTTGGGCATCTCTTCCCTAAACTGTTGTCGGACAATACTTCGCTCTGGCGCAAACACCAACGCTCCGTAGTACACCTGTAGTGGGGCTTCTTGGATCCTATATACACTCCATCTCGCGAAACACAGCGCATCGTGTATAACTTTCGACGTTGCTGTACCTTCTACTCCCTTGTGCGATAGTTAGTAGAAGCTCACTTGCCGTGCTAGTCTATAACCTACATTAAGGCTTACTTCTAGCTTCTGTAGAGCTAGTATAGCTTCTCGCATCTTTTGCAGCAGACTCATTGCCTCTAGCCAGTGCAGTAAGTGCTTCTCGAAGAAGCAATGCACTTTACCCCCGTCTACTAACATATCGCTGCAAGCATGTCCGCCTGCCTGCAGATGCTCTACCCAGTACTCGCATGCATACGCTATCTGCGGCAGACAGCTGCCCTGAACGCGATCCGTCGCCTCCTGTATTCGCATGCCAGGCTTCTCCAAGGTACACATGTCTCTCCGCAGCGTGCTGTCCATTGCGTCTAGCAGGCGATAGGTCATTCGTTTGTGCTCTTCTTCTAGTGGGCCACTAAACACCTGCTGGCCGCTGCCTGTGGTAAAGAAGTCTCTAGCAGATAGATGGATGAAGGACACAACGCCGTCACGCACAGTTAGGAACGACCCACAGCGGCTAACAAGGTCAGCGACTACTTCCACGTTACCAAACTGGTCTCTAGGAAGGTCTGCAGCTACGGCGAGCTCTCTAAGCTGCAGCGGCCGGAAAGCAAGCGTAATCGACCGAAGAATGGCCCTACAGTACTTTGCAGTCTTTGCATCGTGCTCTGCGATCTGCGCCATCATCCGCTCGTACAGCGAATCGAGTCCTGGCGGTAGTGCCTGCAGCACCTCTCGTGCGCGGTAGAGTGGGATGCTTTCTAGCTCTTTGCACACCAGCGAGACCCACAAGAAGGTGCCTTCTGCCTTGTCGCGGAGCTGCTGCTGCACCTCTGCTTGTAGGCCTGGGTCATACTTCTGCACGACCGCAAGCCGCTGCACCTTATAGTCGACGAAGGCCGCCACTGCTCTTGACACATGACTCGCCCTGACCTCAAGGCTCACCTTAACGCCATGCGAGTCTGGCTGCAGGTACCGCTCGATCTCTGGCACGTTGCGGCTTGTCACTAGCCACTTAACCCTCGACCGCCGCGTGAGGCTCGCGTCGGTGATGATGCGCAGCAGCTCAGACAGCCCAGACGTGCACTCATCGAGTGCGTCGATCAAGAGATACGTCGGCGGCAGAGATTCGTCGTTGAGCATGTCCGAAAGGATTCTTTGCAGCGAACAGATAGCATTATGGTCATCGAATAGCTGTCTGCTAGCAACCCTATACTTCTCCTGCACGTATCTTAGAAGGCTACGTCTCTGGTCAACGAGCATGTAAATCAGTCCACGGAGCACCGAGACCGCGTTGTTCAGGGCGGAAACTGTGTTCTGGCAAAAGAAGAAGGATAGCAAGGGCTCTGAATATTCGATACGCCTACGCTTCTTTGGCACAACTACGTATGATGATTTGGGTTGCGATAACTCAGCGATTACGCCCATCATCATCATCGTCTTGCCTTTGCCCGGATCGCCCTTAATCCACAGCAGCCGCGCCTTGTCCTGCGTCCTCCATCGTCGGAAACTAGCGTCATCCAGTATCCATGCGTAGCAGTCTCGGAGTAGCTTGTCCTTGTCGCCCTCGATGCGCGCCCGGTCTTCCCGTGGGTCCGTCACCCGCAAGTCGCGCAGGCACTGGTGGGGGGATAGTTCGTTAGCCTCGCGAGGCCTTTCCGGAAAGTTCACGTTCCCATAAACGTTGCCGTAGATGTTAGTGGAGTCGCCGTCCGCTCGGTTTCCGCTATACGTTGTGCTGTCTCTAGCACGGTACTGCATCGGTGCGGTCTACACGGAGTTCCGTTCAGCAAGTGGAGACACTTGCTAGAATTGTGCGAGAAGCGGAATCACGCACCAACCTAGTCCTTTCCTGTGCGACTTTCCTGAATCTTTTCTCTTCTAACCGTCAGAGAGGGCGCTT
Source organism: Bipolaris cookei (assembly GCA_002286855.1). Classification (NCBI taxonomy): domain Eukaryota; kingdom Fungi; phylum Ascomycota; class Dothideomycetes; order Pleosporales; family Pleosporaceae; genus Bipolaris; species Bipolaris cookei. Next base: position 140,615 of record NRSV01000062.1, on the reverse strand, counting down.
GTCACTTACCATGAAGCCGTTACGGCCTTTGGCTAAAGAAGGCCGCTCGAGGCGCGGGCTCGCATCTCGCTTCGAGCCAAGGCTTCAGCTGAACGATATCATTAGGCGTTACCTTTCAGCTGCGACGCACGACAGGTAACTTGCCCCGCGATACGATACTCGAACATCGATAACCACTGCTAGTAACATCTCTAGAGCATGTTATGATTTAATGAACAAAACAGATGATATCGCGCAGACACTTCTGCCAGCTTCAGTGAGCCAATCATGTCAGCACATCTGGGCATACATAGAACATGCTGGAACCTCAGCGACGACAATCCAAAGAATCGTTCCCTATGCTCGCGCGATACTTCGCTATGCAGTGCATAGTATCGCGTGAAGCGTGTACATACTGATCTTGCACAAACTGGCCTTTGAGAGCATGGCGCCACACCTCGCTACTTCGCAGCACCACCTCATCCGTGACATGATCCTTGACGAAACACTCACAGCCGCTCAGATGGCCACAGCGGCTGGCTGCAGCAAGCGCTCGGTCAAAGCAATACGATCCAACCTCCGCCACTTTAACTCCACAAAGGCCCCTGCGAACGGGGGCGGGAGACGTCGATCGATTACGCCGCTGATGCTAGACGCGCTGCGCGAGCGCCTGCTCGAGAAGCCAGACCTATACCTGGAGGAGATGGCGCTCTTCCTATGGGACGAGTTTGGCGTTCTCGTGTCTACACACAGCATCAGCAGAACCCTGAGAGTGGTAGGATGGTCGAAGAAGGTGGCCCGGCAGATTGCGAGAGAGCAGAACGCGGACCTGCGAGACTTTTACTTATATAACCTGACACAGTTCCAGTCGTACCACCTTGTCTTCATCGACGAGTCTGGATGCGACAAGCGTATCGGCTTCAGGCGGACAGGCTGGTCGCCCTACGGTGTAGCACCAGTCCAGGTTGCCAAGTTCCACCGCGACCGGCGATATCAGATACTGCCGGCGTACACTCAGGACGGGATCTTGCTCTCGCGAGTGTTTCAAGGCTCGACAGATAGCGCCGTTTTTGAGGACTACATAGAGCAACTGCTCCCTTATTATAGTAGGTGGCCAGAACCAAAGTCTGTGCTCGTGATGGACAATGCCTCGTTCCATCATACGGAGCGACTCGAGCAGATGTGCTGCGACGCTGGCGTCAAGCTGATGTACTTGCCTCCTTACTCACCTGACCTGAATCCGATCGAAGAGTTCTTTGCCGAGCTAAAGGCGTTTATCAAGAAGAACTGGTGTGCCTATGAAGAGGCGCCAGAACAAGGCTTTGATGCGTCTTTGGAATGGTGCATAGATATAGTGGGAGGGAAGCAAGACAGCGCCAGAGGCCACTTCAGGCACGCAGGAATCACAGTCGAGGATTTTTGAATTTGTACGTGTAATTAGGCATTTAGTCTAAGTAGAGTAGAAGTGACGCACATCTATGACCCAATAAGCTGAACTAGCCGGGCCTGCCTTAATCTATAATAATCTGACCAGTAGCTACCACCTGCTGCTGGACCCAGTATTCGATGTCGCGTATGAAGCGCCGAGCAACACCAATCTTTATGCCCCGTGAGATGAAAAAGTCTGGATCCTGGTCGTCGTGAAGCTGCTGCAGGTCGAGCCCGTGCTCTAGGGCCATGTCGCATATTTCGCGGATGTTGTTCTTCTGATCTTCCCTTCTGACTCGCGACTGCTGCCAGTCACTATACTCCTCCACCGCGGCGTCTAAGAAACCAGGCACATCAAGACGAGGCTTGGTTTGCACTTCAGCTGGACCTGATGTGGGGTAAGAGGACCCGGGAAGCACGTTCGTTATGTGGATGGGAGCGTGGCCTGTCGGGGCGCTATGAGTAGTTCTCCGATGTCTTTCTGACTGCTGATGCTCTTCTGCATAAAGTTGCTGACGGACATCTTCCGGCACGTCGTCATGGGAGCGCAGCTGTCCCCCCTGTGCTACATGCCTTATCAAAGCCTTTAGCTGATGCGTTCTCAGCTTATAGTGCTTTTTTCCGTGCAGGTCGCGCCAGCAGTGAGGCCCAAGACTGCATGGCGGGCCTGGACATCGCATTAGGTTGTATACATCCTGCCAAACGGACGGCAGACTGGACGTTCCCTCCTCAGCATCGACCTGTGAGTCTCTCTCGGCTAGCATCTGCTGCGTAGCGGAGGGATATCCCCGCTTCCCGCCCCTCTTCAATGTCGCCGGAGCTGGCTGTCCTATCTCTACATAGTTGAACGACACGTCCACTCTCAGCTTCTTACCTGCACGAAACGACTCGCTCCACTGGGAGAGCTGTCTCTCCACTAGGAACCAGTCGACATCCAATTCATCAAAGCGCTTCGTCAAGTCACGTTTTGAGCGCTCGGTCACTGACACAACAACGTTAGTGTCTTCACAGGCAACACGCTTACTCGGCGACAGTTTCTTCTGCAGTAGCTTCTCTAGCTTCTCACGCAGGAACAGCGACCAGTAGAACCTAGGCGCTAGCACTAGGTCTGGCTCTGTATCCTTGGAGAGGAGCTTGTTGTTCAGCGTGACCTTCCACTCGATCGAGTAGTGGAGGCAGGTCGGCGGCTCCTCATCGTATGTCTCGTTCTCGTTCCACTCGTCCAGATTTAGCAGTTCGAGCTTGCCTGAACGCGGCCTTGCATGTTCTACACTATACGCATCCCTACTCAGATCGTCTGCAATCGCTTCTTGGTATACTGCAGCCGGGAACGGTGACTGGAGCGCAAACGGCTCGCTCCGAGAGGACGACGGATCTCCCGCTGCCTGGGTATCATGGGTCTGAGACGCCGTAGACGCGCCTGAAAAGTGGGATCGGTCGAACGGGAACGAAACCGGGTCCATTGGCGGACGCGGGCTTGAGGTGGCAGCCTGAGCGGGCAGGTCCGGCGATCGGCCGTAGAGCTGCTGGGACCCTGAGGTGGCTAGTTGAGACCCGCGCAGGGATCTAGGAGTGCGTCGAGCAGGCATCGTCGGAGGGATGTCGCACCGTGCGAGGCCAACCACTGGCATGCACTGTTGTCGTGACGTGTCGTTGAGTTCCACAATAGGAAGGGAGGTGGTCTGAGGCGGCCTATCGGGAGTGTGCGGGCTGAACAACCGACAGGCAGCGACAACAGGTCCGCATCGCTTCATGTACCCCCACCACCTCTGGTGCCAGGGTGCGACCGTCGCCGTCCGTCTCATGCGCAATGATGTCGGATGTCCTATACACCACACCACCTACTCTAGTCCCTTACTGTGCCTAGCACGATGCGATAGCCGCTCTTTCAGTTCGATCAAGAAGAGACAGTGGGCAGATACCTTTTGCACACGCGCTCTCCTATGAACGCTCCAACCTATATACAGACGCACTCGAGACCGTCCATGTCTTCGCCGCGAGTACAAGCAACTGCTGTAGTTCTGCTAGATTCTCGAGACTGCGAAAAACATCGGCCCAACTATCCGACACGCTCCGCCTCGCGCTCATACCGCTTCTCTACTTGACTAATTCAGTCGATCCCACAATCATTGCAACTCATGGCCTAAACATTTACTGTGAGCAGAAGTGGATGGGTGATGACTGCGCGTCTTGACGATGCGATCGGCCGACAGTAGGACACGGAAGACAAAGTGGATACAGGCACGTAGGAATGGACATACAGTAGGCAGGAACGACAATGGTGACAAGCTATCTGAAGCTCGCTTTATCAACCCTCGTAATGTCGACGTTGATTTTGTGCACGCACTCTTTCCTCAATCACCAAATGCGCCTAGACGATCGATCCGAACACCTGCCAAACGAGCATGAAGGCAGTGACAATATAATAACAAGACGGTAGTGGGTGGAGAGAGAGAGGAGATGTTGGGTCACAATTCACATTTATAACCCGCTATATCACTTCAAGAAGTCTGTCGCAACAATTACTGGCAACTGGCGTATGCAGTCGAACGGTAGCTCCGTTGGCTCTGTCACCGCCTTTTGGCTTGCAGGATAGCCACTATGCTTGCTGCATCTGCATTGCCTTGCAAGACCGTGCTCCTCCCGTGCGCCTTAGTGCCCTGGTATAGCCTTTTAGTAGGTATGTGGATCTGCCGTTCGACGACATCTGTGTTGAACATATCCGCATCGTCAAAGGCTTCGTTGTTAACCCACGATACTTTGTCCACAAGATCCAACGCCTCGATGTCCTTAGCTGTGAAAGGTGCCGTGTCATTGTCTATCACAGTTAGCATAGACTAGTATTATTAGACTGCTTTACGGTACCTCCTTCGTCTGTACATCGTCCCTCGAGGTAAGCAGCTATTGAGAGCCTCTCCCCAAGCACTTTCTGCACGTTTCGGTCAACCTGTTGGACTACTGCTAGAGCAGTCGTGAAGCCAGTGCGCATAGACCCGCTTAGCCCGACGTGCGTTGTGACGATCATCGCGGTAAGGTCTGCTTTCGCCCGGTCTAGTTGGGTCATGGCATTCTCAAGCTCCCTCTCATCTCGATCACCACTAACAAACGCGTGTGTGTACTGTTTGGTCTTGCTTTTCGTCATTTGAGTAGCAAATGTATTGAGCAGGCGTTGCAGCTCCTTTGCTATATCGATGATTTTCTGAACCTGCTTCTCAATTAGAGGTGTCTGCAGCTCGGGTTCGTCTTGCACAAGTCGCAGTGTGCTAAGTAAGCTATCTAGCTAGCTTTGATAGCCATCGAGTCGACCTAATGCGCCGTGAACTTTTGCTCTCGCATCCTGTATCTTTTAAATGACGGTAATCGCCTGACCGAGCAGCTGAGAGACGGCAGCTGTGCCGCCAATCACCTCCTAGTATGTTCTGTTAGACTTTTGTAGATAGCAATAGACACTTAAACATACCAACCCTGCCACACTAGCATAAATGTCTCAGCTTGCTATATAGGTTATAAAGCATGTCGTTCTCTTTTGTAGCATATATAGCTAAGGCTGAAGGCAGCGAGGCGAAGTTTAGCGCCTGCCTCTCAGCTGTAGACTTGGCAACATGAGCGCATCCACTCGACTCTCGATGGCTTTCATGTTCTTCGCAAGCCTACTAATGTTCGCTGCAATCTGAAGAGGTCACTCTTGGAGATTGAGATCTTGCGCTCTTAAAAGAACGCCCCGCCTGTACCCGTTAGCAATACAGAGCAGCCCCTAGACCTCACTCCCAAAAGAGGGGCAAGCCGCACGGATGCCTTCTCCACATGGCCACACCACAACATACGACAGCACTAGAATCGACGGCAACGCGATCGCCATTCTTGGCAATGTCCAAGGCGATGTACACTTTCCAGAAAGGCCTCGCAAGGCTAACGATCTTTCCCCCCACCAGTGCCTGCGCGACTTGCGCGTAACGGACCCACGGGAAGACCGGGCGCGCATCGAGGGCGACAAGGACAAGCTGCTCCGAGACTGCTACGCATGGATACTAGACGACGTCAGCTTCCAGCGATGGAAGACGCAGGACGAGTCGCGGCTGCTGTGGATCAAGGGCGACCCGGGCAAAGGCAAGACGATGATGGTGATGGGTGTGATCGCCGAGCTGTCGCAAGGACACAGGACTCAGCTGTCGTCAAGAACGATAGTGAAAGTACTCACCAAACTGAAGCTCGGCTCTCCATGTCTGGTGACGTACTTCTTCTGCCAGAGCACACGGCCAGAGCTCAACAACGCGGCGTCCGTCCTTCGTGGGCTGATGTACCTGCTCGTTGCGCAAAGACCGCAGCTCATGCGACATTTGCAGACGCGGTACGAGGCTATGGGAGGCAAGCTCTTCGAAGGGCCCAACGCCATTCACGCGCTAAGAGAGATACTATCAGACATGCTCAATGACGCCTCTCTGCCGCTGACGTACGTGCTTGTTGATGCGCTGGACGAGTGTACGTCTGGCCTGCCTGAGTTTTTGCGTATCATCACCGACACGAGCCTTGGGCGACGGCTTGGGCGACGGCCTAGGGTCAAGTGGCTGGTGACTAGCCGCAACATGCCAGAGATCGCGCGATATCTGCAGCCAGACGCAGCTGGTGTCAAGGTGAGTCTCGAGGTCAGGGCGAGTCATGTGTCAAGAGCAGTGGCGGCCTTCGTCGACTATAAGGTGCAGCGGCTTGCGGTCGTGCAGAAGTATGACCCAGGCCTACAAGCAGAGGTGCAGCAGCAGCTCCGCGACAAGGCAGAAGGCACCTTCTTGTGGGTCTCGCTGGTGTGCAAAGAGCTAGAAAGCATCCCACTCTACCGCGCACGAGAGGTGCTGCGAGGACTACCGCCAGGACTCGACCCGCTGTATGAGCGGATGACGGCACAGATAGCAGAGCAAGATGCAAGGACTGCAGAGTACTGCAGAGCCATTCTTCAGTCGATCACGCTTGCTTTCCGGCCGCTGCAGCTTAGAGAGCTCGCCGTAGCTGCAGACCTTCCTAGAGACCAGTTTGGTAACGTACAAGCAGTCGCCGACCTTGTTAGCCGTTGCGGCTCATTCTTGATTATGCGTGAAGACGTTGTGTCCTTCATCCATCTATCTGCTAGAGACTTCTTTACCACAGGCAGCGGCCAGCAGGTGTTTAGTGGCCCACTAGAAGAAGAGCACAAACGAATGACCTACCGGTTGCTAGACGCAATGGACAGCACGCTGCGGAGAGACATGTGTAGCTTGCAGAAGCCTGGCATGCGAATACAGGAGGCGACAGGTTACGTCCAGGGTAGCTGTCTGCCGCAGATAGCGTATGCATGCGAGTACTGGGTGGAGCATCTGCAGGCAGGCGGATATGCCTGCAGCGATATGTTAGTAGATAGGGGAAAAGTACACAGCTTCTTTCAGAGGCGCTTACTTTACTGGCTAGAGGCGATGAGCCTGTTGCAAACGATGCCAGAAGCGATATTAGCACTGCAGAAGCTAGAAGTGGTCCTTAATGTAAGTCAAGACTAGCACGACAAGAACATTATTACTAAACTATGCACAAGAGAACAGCAAGTACAACAGTGTCGAATGTCGTGCACGATGCACTGCGCTTCGCGATGTGGAGTGGATCTGGGATCCAGGAAGCGCCGCTGCAGGTGTACTACGGAGCGTTGGTGTTTGCGCCAGAGCGAAGCATAGTGAGGCATCAGTTTAGGCAGGAGATGCCTAAGGAAGTGCAGGTGAAGTGTGGGCTAGAGAAAGACTGGGGACCTTTGCTGCAGACGCTCGAGGGCCATACGAGCAGTGTCACCAGCGTGGCCTTCTCGCCAGCAGGAGATCGACTGGCATCCGCTTCAGGCGATAACACGGTGCGAGTGTGGGATGCGAAGACTGGCCAGCAGCTGCACACGCTCAAGGGCCATACCAACTGGGTCACCAGCGTGGCCTTCTCGCCAGCAGGAGATCGACTAGCATCCGCTTCATTCGATAACACGGTGCGAGTGTGGGATGCGAAGACTGGCCAGCCGCTGCAGACGCTCGAGGGCCATACTGGCTGGGTCACCAGTGTGGCCTTCTCGGCAGCAGGAGATCGACTAGCATCCGCTTCATTCGATATGACGGTGCGAGTGTGGGATGCGAAGACGGGACCTCTGCTGCAGACGCTCGAGGGCCATACGAGCGGTGTCAACAGCGTGGCCTTCTCGGCAGTAGGAGATCGACTGGCATCCGCTTCAGACGATATGACGGTGCGAGTGTGGGATGCGAAGATGGGGCTGCTGCTGCACACCCTCGAGGGCCATACCAGCGATGTCAACAGCGTGGCCTTCTCGGCAGCAGGAGATCGACTGGCATTCGCTTCAGACGATAACACGGTGCGAGTGTGGGATGCGAAGACTGGCCAGCCGCTACAAACCCTCGAGGGCCATACGGACAGTGTCAGGAGCGTGGCCTTCTCGCCAGCAGGAGATCGACTGGCATCCGCTTCATTCGATCAAACGGTGCGAGTGTGGGATGCGAAGACTGGCCAGCCGCTGCAGACGCTCGAGGGCTATACTGGCTGGGTCAACAGCGTGGCCTTCTCGCCAGCAGGAGATCGACTGGCATCCGCTTCAGACGATATGACGGTGCGAGTGTGGGATGCGAAGACTGGCCAGCCGCTGCACACCCTCAAGGGCCATACGAGCGGTATCAGGAGCGTGGCCTTCTCGAGGGATGGAGCACATATAGAAACTGATCAAGGATCAATACCCATACCTTTACCAGCACTCTCTAGGGAAATCTCTCAATGGCATCCTTCTGGGCGCATCTTTGTCAAAGACCGGTGGCTGGCAGTCAACTCAGAAGACATGCTTTGGCTTCCTCCAAACTATCGTCCTAGCTGTACCGCTATTCAAGATAGCCTAGTTGCGTTGGGCTTTAGATCTGGGACGATAATGCTCCTTGGGTTCTCTTCGTCTTACTAGCTTTTCTAGTTACGCTCTCCCTAGTGCGCTTTAACTACTTCTAGGTGTTATCATTTGATGACATTCAAAAGAAGTAAAACAGACGTACTTTTATAATATTTAGCCTACGTTCTCTAGCTACCTCTTTTTGAAGTACAGTATCTTTAGAGATGCAGGAAACGTTACTCTAATACACAACTTCGTTTCATTCTTACATAACTATTGTTCGCAGCGAGCCAAAAGCTGTCTATCTAGCCGTAAGCACGTCCGAACACCTTACCTAATAGAGTAGGTGGGGCTAGGCACCCCTGTCTCCATGTTGGCGGAAACGATGTTGTAGCTGCGAGCAGGGGTGAAGCTGCGATCGCTAGCGACTGTAACTAGTTATATTACATAGTTATCTCCAACTTCAGCTTATAATTTGAAATTTCCCGCCTAAGAATCAGCTGACCTAGTCAGGAAACCACTTGGTGATGTGTACTCAGGCAGCCGGCGATCAACTCCTCTCAGCCATCTCTAAGTAGGACATGCGATTTCTTGTTTCGCATAGCATTAACAAAGGATAGGATGCGAGACTGTGGCGAGTTCGCGGACCTTGAGCTCAGTCATAATGCTGGAAGTTTTCACGTCCACCGTATCATTGTCTGTCCTCAATCAAAGGTGTTGTACAAAGCATGTACTGGGGGGTTTCAGGTAAGTGAGCGCCATCATATGAGATTCCGTCCGTTACTAAAACGATGCCAGGAAGAGTTCACAGGGACTATCCAGATGAATCACGTGAACCACGTTGAACTGAAGAAACTAGTCGACTTCTTGTACAGCTCTGAGTATGATGACTGCCTACCGGACGAAGCAGATATGTCCCTACTTCAACTTCACGCAAGAATGTTTGCACTTGCAGACCAGTATGACATTCCAAATTTGTGTCATTTGGCTGCAGAAAAATACTCTTCTAGGTGTACCACATCATCCAATGCTCTCGAATTGCTAGCTTCACTTCACGATGTTTATGAAACAACGCCTGTCAGCATTAAACTGCTACGAAATAGAGCCTGCATGGCCGTTCGGAAGCATTCCCCAGAAATGCTGGATAACAAGGAGGTCGCGGAAATGTACGACAAGGTCCTCTCTGGAATTCCCGACTTCACTAAGGATCTATTGAGGTGCTACGTTACCATTCGTTTAATTGGATATTGTCAATTATGTCACTCGCATCAATCAATGGAAGTGTTGCAAGGAAGGTGCACGAAATGTAAGAAAGTCAATTCAGGCTGCTATTGGTAAAGCATTTGAGAGCTATGTGGAAGTCCTGCTGAAGAGACATAATTATCGATGAAGAGGCGTAAAGTTTTGTTATTGGAAAGAACCCTGCAGTATAGTTTGATATCTAGTCTCACCCACAAGGCTATATAAGACACGTATGTACAGCAATAGCAAGTAGCTACGACTATAATCTGCCCTCCGTTGTTCTATAAACCTAAAGTTCCTCACTTTCGCTAAGGAGATGGCCTGTGCCTAACGTGTTCTATTGACGGACGGATCACCCTGCTAACATTACATAGCTAATAATGCATGACGCCCCAAAGGCGTAGCGTACTATCAGAAGACGCGGTCGGCCCAGCCGTTTGCATAAGGACAACTTTGTCTTTCCGTGGAATCTTCGAAAACCTACGTCGCTATTGAAACATGCGATGAGTCACTTAAGAATCATAGTTGCTTTCACAGCTCCGAGGGACCAAGGCCTGCAGATCAGCTTGGACTCTACTCTCACCCTATATCCATGCTTATCACCACTCTGATTGACGCGGTGATCGATGATCTTACATATTAATTACGTAATAAATTGAAGTGCGGGGTACGCAGGACAAATGGAAAAGGCTCTAGTGGTCACTTATGTATCTAGAGTCTCTGGGTATAGTCAATAGGAGCGCACTGCCAAGACCAGATCCCCAGGCGGGGCTAAAGCAATAAGTTTTATTCTACACAAAAAGCAGTAGCGAGAAGACTCTACAAGAGGCGCGCGGGCGCGCCTCTAGATTAACCAGAGAGAGATCAATCAATCCAAAACGAACAATCACAGTCTTATCCCATCTTTGAGAACCATCACAATCTGACAATAGTATATATAGTCAGCGCAGTGCCTGACAATCAGCACTAAGCTACTCGGCTTCCTACTGTTCTAGGGCAACTAAAAAAGACTGAATGTCAGAGTGGCTAGCTTTTAGCACTCGCTGACGCTGCTGTAAACACTGGCTCATTAAGGCTACAGCATCTGCTGTCCGACCTTGTGCCTTCCATGTCGACGCCAGGTTGTGCATGCTGGCCAGCGTGTGTGAATGGTCTGCTCCGAGCTTCGTCTTGCGAGTCTCCATCACCTGCACCTGCAGCGTCTTAGCCCCGTCCCACCAGCCCCCGAGCGTATATGCTGACCCAACCATCGCTATGCTCCATAGCGTATCCTCATGCTCTTCCCCTAGCACTGTCTTCCGTGCTTTCGTCGCCTGCGTAGCTAGCATCTCAGCATCGGCAACTTTTTCTGTCTCCTCCGCAAACCACGCTGCACGGTAGAGCACCGTTGCCCATTTTACTATCGCCAACTCATCTTTGAGTCGCTGCCTTACGGCGGCCTTAGCATGCGCATAGAGTGCCTGGCATTCTATCCAGTTCTCGTACTCTCCCGTCCGAAATGCTGCATGCAGATTACTAGCAAATTGCTGCTTCCATCGCTCAAGCTTGCTATTGTCCTCGAACCATATCCGCATTGCTGGTTAGACTAGCGCGTGCATCTCAAAGCTCGTGCCACTAGTGTCAACAGAGATAAAGCAGAAGTCTTGCAGCACTGCTACGGCATCTCCAAATTCGTCGTCACCTGCGTTTGAATGTGAAATGTCGTCCTCCGACTCATCGTCGCTGCCATCGTCCGCCTCTGTCTGGCCTGTCTGGGCTTCCCCTCGCTCAGCGCGAGGCTTAAGTAGAGCCACTGGAGCACCCTGTCGGTCAAAGAAACTCATTAGCGAGAGAAGGTCCGCTGCACTTGGCTGCGTCTGCTGTATATATTCAAATGCGATTAGCCATGTAACAGCAATCGCACTCTTCGCCTCCCAATCGCGCCGGAGCTAACTGTCGTCGTGGGTAAGCAGACGTAGCCGCTTGCGCTCGCTCTTCCTAAACTCTCCGAGGTACCGTGCCACCGAATATAGTGGTGCTCTTCGTAAGATGTACGCTGCAGCTTGCACAATAGCGAGTGGCATGCACTCGAGCGCCACTGCGAGCTCGGCGACATCGCTTTTGTCACTCTGCGCTTCCAGCTTCTTGCCAAATAGTGCCAACGCCTGCGCCTTGTCCATCGGCTGTATACCAAGAATGTCGCGTTCTTCGACTAGCTTTAGTGCTGCTTCCTTGTTCCGCGTCGTGACGAGGATAGAGCCGCGCTCGCAGTGAGGGAGATACTCCCGCAGCGGTTTCCGAATTACCTGCACGTTGGTGGTTTGGCCTTGGCTGCCGCCGCTTACCTGACTACTAAGAAGAAAGCGAGCGTCGTCAACGTTGTCTAGCACAAGTAGCCACCGCTGCTTGCAGTCACACAGCTAGTCGTGCACTAGCTTGAAGATATTCGCCTGCGGGTCTCGCCGCCCAGCGATCTTAGCCTGGTCGGCGATGTCGCGGAAACTCTGCTCAATTGTCTCTTTAGAGCGTCTGGAAACTCCCCCACAGCCCTCGTGCTTCGTGCTCTTCCGCCGCGATCCTGGTTTTGTCGACTGTGGGACACTGCTCGACCAGATGTGCGAACGATGTGCTGCGCCAGCGTCGCGGGTTGCGCTGGTCGGCCTCGGCGGGGTGGGGTAAGTGCGGAGGAATGGGCTCAATAGGTCGGCACTCGCATCTAACGCAGGCACAGAAAGTCGCAGCTGGAACAATCTGGCGTACTCATCGAGTCGATACTCTTCCTGTGAAATTCCTTGAGGATTTGCAGGTCTGCAATCACAACACGATTGACGATGATGACAATCTAAAGCTTTCATAGTTACTCAACGTTGTCTTTTATCAAGAAGAAACACATCATCTATTGCGCCCCATCAAAGATACGGAAGCTTCTTCTTGAAATCATCGATGGGAGTTTGAAAACGGTTCCCGACAAAGATGTGTATGCAGAAGTGCTGTCACATATCACAAGGGTTGACGTTACGACGATAGATAACGGTTACTCTATCAAAGGGCCAGCACTTACATTTCCTGACGCACCTGTTGGATACGCGTGTTTTACAAGCGAGTCGCGCACCCAACCAGTTTCAATCACCTTTAAAGCTGCGCAATTCAACGACGCAGTGGCGTTTGTGCTTGATTGAATAGTGTGACATGGAGCCGTTGTACAGAAAGTCAAGAGAGGTGCTTAAAGTTCGTGGAGTGCGCAAGTCGCTTGCCTATGCGACTCGCTCGCCGAACACCTCATTGGAATTCGTTCTGGGGCACTGGCATGAATAAGCTAACGGATAGCCGCTCCTCATTGGTTGAGCAACCGCGCCCAGCCGTGGCTGCTGTGGTCTTGGCGCTGAGGTGTCTCGCTGCCTAATCAACTTCTTGCTGCGTTCTTGTAAAACATATGGGACTCCAGCTTAACATCCGACATGTTCTATAACAAACACTTCATACCACTTGAATCCAATCCTGAGCTTTTCACGGAGCTCATACATCAGCTCGGATTTTCGAAAGCCTTTGGTTTTCACGATGTCTTATCGATCGACGATCCGGAACTTCTTGCTTTCATCCCTCGACCAGCTCTTGCCCTAGTGCTCGTTTTCCCAACAACCACTACATACGAGAAACATAAGAAGGATGAGGAAGACAGAATGGAATATTATGCGAATAGCGGGTTGCAGGAGGTTATCTGGTACAAGCAGACTATAAACAATGCCTGTGGGCTTTATGGGATTTTGCACGCAGTGAGCAATGGAGATGCGAGAGACTTTGCCGGTAAGCAAATACAACCACTGCAAAAAGATAGTCTATGAAATTCAACATGGAGAACCTGGTATTTCGTACCTTGTTTTCGCTTTGCAGAACATAACAAGTACTGACAAATAGGCTGCCACTATAGTTCAAGGTTCACACTTGCATCATCTCCTCGAGAAGTGCGAGCCGCTTGGACCTTCCGACCGAGCAAATGTCCTTGAAAGTGATACAGAACTCGAATCAGCTTACAGGAAAGTTGCTACACAAGGGTCTTCACAAGTGCCTGCAAATGCCGAAGACGAGGTCGATTTCCATTATGTTTGCTTCGTCAAGTCCAATAAGAATGGACATCTCTATGAGCTTGACGGTGATCGAAAAGGCCCAAAAGATAGGGGACCCTTGGACCCAGACGAGGATGTGCTTTCAGATGGTGGACGGAAAGCAATCAAAGAGTTTATTCAGAGGGAGCAGGGGCAGAATGAGAATTTCAGTCTGTTGGCTTTGGCTCCAATATGACTGGAACTGTGTTGGCACACCGTAACTGATGAATATGCTGCCAAATTCTGATGTTTATTACGCATTCGGACGTTTGGGTACGCTGGTCTGATACAGGAAGGGCGGACTGGAATGTCTCACTCTAATCAACACAAATCAATGACTGGGCCTAGGTACAGCACCAAGTCTCTTCTGAATCAAAAAATTGCTCCTCTTTGCTTTCAGAATCTCCATCGTTGTCTCTGTGATTCCTGCCATAGATATGTTCACTGACTCGATTGCGATTCTTCAAAATGCTTTGAACCTGGTGGTTAATCCCTGAGTTGAGCGAGAGATCTATGGCAGACTGGTTGTCGCTTGTTACCAAGTCCCATTCTAGTGTTTCACCTCCAAATGTGGCTAGTTCTTGTATGATGTCATAGTTGTTCCATGATGCCGCGACGTGAAGAGGCGTCCAATTCTCGTGATCTACGGCGTTGATATCGGCACCAGCTTTAAGCAACTCCTTGACAACTCCTAAGCTTCCATTGTCTGTATTTGCCGACACAGGCATTGCTATGGCTAGGTGCAACAGAGGGGATGCAGCGCCGGAGCTTTGCACCAATTGATTAGGATTTGCTCCGTGCTGTAGCAAGGCTTTTGTTGCAACAGTCCATCCATACTCGACGGCCCACGCAAGAGCCGATCTGCCTGTTGAATCTGGGATATCGATGGTGCTTATCGAAGGCGAGGATGACTTGAGTTCGTCGAGGTAGTCGAGCAAGGTTTTGTATTCTTCTTGAATACCTAGAAGGACTTTGTGGATGGTTGCAAAGTTTGAGGCTTTTAGGTAATCCGCAACAATATCGAAACTAGACCTCCCGAATAACTTGGTTATGTGCTCGAGGTCCGATGAATTCGGCATATGTGGTCCTTGCTCTCTCATAGACAAAGAGATCAATGTATCGCCTATCAGAGTATCCAATGGGGTGCTGAATATGAAGTCAGGTAGAGTTATTGATGGTTTTTAAATCACGTACCATCCTTTTTCATCTTCCAGATCCATGTCAGCGCCTAAATCGAGCAGAAATTGGCATGTTCTCACTGCGACTTCTTTCCCTGAACTTCTCCAGCAATAGTAAGATGCGTACTAATGGGTGTAAGTTGTATACGAAGCGAAGGGAGCACATGCTTACATATAGCAGTCCAAGCCCATATGGGTCTACATCGTAGAGAGAAGCAGAGCCTGACTGGAAGAGCTTCATGATGCCTTCAAGATCTCCTTCTTGAGTGCAAACAAATATCGGAGAATCGTACGGGATAGTATTGAGAGTCCGTATGGATATATTTAACGGAAGAAACCGAATGGCGAGGTCGAGTTGGAAATTCGCCACAGCATGGCTGAACCAAGATGGCAGGAAGTATTTGATTTCAGTTTCGAGCGATCGTATGCGTCGACACGTCTGCTCGTCGCATTGTGACAACGGTGAAACGGCCCATGGGAGATTAGAAAATCCAAGGACGATGTTTCCCAAGCAACTCGAAAGGAGCTTTGGAGAGCGTACGATAGATCGAAAGTGGCATTGGCATTTGCAGTCTTTGAGACAGCTCAATGATGTTGTCGATGGTATTTTTGAAAACGGCAAAGATATAGCGTTTTTTTCATTATATGGTTGTGGACGATGACACAAAAGCGATGTTTTCACGGAAAGTGAGGGTGCGGACGCGATTTTGTGAGACGCGGTAGTGGTCCACTTGCTCGAGATGGTTTGCTGATCCGCATCGCCTGAGAGAATTGATACGCTGTCGTGAAGTTCCTCTGCGTTAGTGTGTTTTTGCATCAACTCGTTCTGATTTTCCATCAAGCTCAGCTGATTTTTGATCATCGCATCTACCTGCACCTTGAGTCCGGTTACTTGGAGACCATGCCTAGCGCTGCATTTCCTATGTATGGTCAGTGAGAGAATCTTCTTCTGGGTCTGGAGGATCATACAGCGTTCTGACTGCAATTAAGTTACATAGACTGATTTTTTGAACCCTCAATAATTCTTGCAGTTTTTTTGCCCTTTTAGCTGTACGCAGCCACCGAAGTTTATTTCTTTGAGACTTTCCACCTGTTTCCAAACCCTCTTTCTGCACTCTGCTGATTAACTCTTCAATCTCTTGAGCAATGTGCTTGCCGGTCTTCGACATTTTGTCCAAGCGACTCTTAGCGTCGGCACTCTCTTGCGATGTCCACTCCTCCAATTCATCCACTTCTTTCAACTGCAAAAGCATCATTCGGAAGGCCATGACTTCGTCTGTCAGGGCTAAAATCTCAGTAGGCGCATCCTTGTACGTTTCGATTAAGCTCTGCAGACTCTTGCTTGTCTGAATTCCCACAGCGACTAGTCCTACTATTGCACTTGCAAACTCGGCCATAGCGACCAAAATTATTTTCGGTGAGGGTATGGGCGTTATGGTGCTAAGCTGATAAGATGGCACGCAGCATATCTTTGGTCTTCGTTTGTCTCGACTGGAGGCGTACGCCTCCAGTCGAGGGAACTTTGAAAATTGTTTCGATGCCTGTCATCAACGTAATTGACGACGCAAACTTAGCTTGGAATATGAACAATTATACTACTACCTTCACTCAAATCACTAAAGATAATTTCGTTAGCTACCTAAAGCAAAACCCAAATAATCGTCGCGTCAACCAAGATGAGAAAGAGAACATAGTGGAATGGCTGACCAACCCTCAAAAGCGTCCATCTACGCAACAAGAGTCCAGCCGACGTAATTACGTGCGCAAAACATTTTCTTGGGACGAGGGTACAGGTGTGCTATTTGCAGTTCCAAAGAACGATACTGAAAAGCGTCGGGTGGTGGTAACGGAAAGCAATATTGTGGATGTGGTCGAGTCAGTCCATAATAGCAATGGCCATGCAGGGTGGGATGCGACATGGAAGGATATAAACAGTTCATATTACGGCATTCTCCGGGCGGACGTTATAACTCTACTTAGAGATTGTCAAGTCTGCTTGCTCAATCCACGAAAACGACCGAAAGGATCTGCTACGACTAAGCCGAATATCCAGCTGGCAGACGAAGGTCACAATCTGTTTGAAGTCCACGAAAATTCCCACTTGACGATTGAACCGGGGTACAGTTATTTACCAGATGCCTAATTCAGAGGTTTGGTTTAAACAGGGATAACTATATCATCTTGCAGAAAGGGAGGGTCGTAGATCTGCACATAACCTAATAGCTACAAAAAGCCTTAACGTACCTCTGCCTGGATCAACAATGTCCATCTATGAGGTGCATGTTGATATCGTTTTCTGCAATTGCGTCCGTATGCAGATCAACCAGGTGCTTGCAGCCAGAAAGAAGCGTACAAAGAAGAGCAATAGTATGGACCTTCAACAGCGCGAGGCGTATCATAGAGGTGCTGCTTCCTGGTCTCCAAGGAAGCCCCGCGAAACCCGCGCGAGCTCGTGAAACGAGACGAAGCCGAGCAGCTACAACTCATAAATGTCCGCGATAGATGCCTGAAAGTGGCTCGCAAATTATACTAAGAGCAGCAAGCTGAGGTTGTAGAGGTGGCTTGACAACATGCCGCTGAGGAGAGGCGTGAGGCGAAGAAAGCATGGGCTGAGGAACTGGTTATAGCTCGGGAACTCAAAAAGCAACAGCGCGACGCTGCAACCACACAAAATCTCACGATACACTCAACAGACTTAAGTGAAAAGCCTCATACAGTGCTGCAAAAATTCTAACAAAGCGTCGCCGTGTTGTGGCTGCTAGAGGTCGGGACGACGTTGCACTTGCGTCGCCGTCTCTGCCAGGCAAAAGCACAACCAAGAAATCTCGCAATAATCGCTTTTGTGGGTGGCTGTACAGCCTCATTTCTATATCGTCGAATTCATGTAGGGGTGGCTCGGGTTGCGCATGGGCACGGTAAGCCGAAGTGCCACAGTTGCGCGAGGCCCATCTGCGCGTTGTTGCGCGTTTGCCGCTACCTCCTCCAACCATCACCATTTATGTCGCAGATCTTTCTGCGGATATCTTCACCACTCCTGGTTTTGTCTTATTTCTTTTGAATTATGCAGGATTGTGAGCGACCGTGTGCGCGACGACGCTTTGGCAATTCGTTGGCGGCTCATATGGCTCTCCGAGGATGTCTACGCAATCGCGGTTGAGGATCATAGAGTCTACATAAACCTATAGGCGAAGGACTAGGTGAGTTTCGCGATACTTTCAATTCAATATGCGAAGACGTCGGCTTCCCCAACTCTTCGCAAGCGCTTGATCAAGTGGACTATGAAGGTAGTACAAGTTGAATATCTTTACTGCACTTCTAACGCATATGTACCTTCACATCGCGATCCAGACTTTGTCAACCGCGCAATGCTACTCAGGAAGACGTAAGTGATACCGAGCACCAGTATTAAAAGTTGCGCTAAGGGTATGGGGTAAGTATAATAGACGCTAGAGCCAGTGCCTTACGTCATTTCTCTGTTCAGAGGAGCAGTGGAGGTAAAGCGCGGGATTCAGTGTAACAAGATCAAGGGTCAGTCGACGCGCTAATATAAGCTGATGCATACCTAGATGCCATGGCGCAATCCGCAGAGATCACCCCATCAATACTACGGAAATTCCGGCATGCATATGACTTTGTCAAAATGGTATGCAAGGTCTAAGAAAACAAACGTTATTGAACGCGCGTCCTGCAAAGGCCCCCGATTTTCAAAAGCATAGTCAAGCTCATCAGCCGCACAAGACAGACACACTTATTAAGTGCTGGAATGTCACGACGCCAAGAGAGCGTGTCAATGCGTAACAACCAGAGAAAGACGCATGTATAGGCGATATGAGTGTAAGTAAAACACTCGCTCTGACCCTGTATGAACCCAGTTCATGAAATGTTGTCCGCTGCAAAAAGAGCACGACAATGCTGGTTATGTAGTACTGATGGGTGTGCGATCATGCAAGTTAACTACAGTCTTAACGATCCTGATTTCACCCACGCAACACTTCGGTGTTGGAGAGGATGTACGTCTTCAACCACTTTGCTACCTTGTTTGCTTCTCTCCGTATCGAGTAACAAGACACGTCCTCCAGGTCTTCCTCTGAGGGGTTACACAGGCAGAAGAAGACCATCTGCGTAAGGCTGTCGTAAACAGCGAGATATATGTCAGGATCATCCCACTTGCTCTTGTGTAAGACGGCCTGGGAGCAGACCGCTTTTGCGTTCTCGATGTCGGTATTGGTACGCGTGATCGTCATGTGGAAACAGCTTTTGCTCTCGTTTTCGACAACTATGACTATGACTTCAGGGTCTTCTTGCTCTGACTCTTCGACATAGGCAGCGTATCGCTGTTCGGTTTCATGCGAGAGCTCAAAAACGCATTGGGCCATCAGGGTGTATAGGCTGTTTAGAGTTATTTCTACAACAAGACATCTAGAGGTACACGGTCATCCTTACCTCGGCATCACGTAGTCTAACAGTTGGCTGTAACGATCCGCAGTTAACCTCTTCGAGCGAACATGTCAGGTCCAAAGCCAGTCTGTCTCAGCAAGCCAATATAAGTATCAGAATATAGAGCAGGTACGTCACTGTAGTAGATACATAAGTCATCTTAGAAGCACAGCTTATACTTGTGTTTAGATATAAGTTAACGTAGAGAGGTGCGGGAAGAGTGGCGACACATTCTTGGCAAACATGACAATAATGCGGCTAACCGGTTGTTGAGGAAGCACAGAACACGGCTACCAACACTAGCGACATTTTGGTTGAACAACTCACGCCATCTGTGGAAACCCCAATCGCTATGTCAACTCTTTGGTGATCTTCATAATCCAAGACGACAATCTAGGTGCTAGCAGCAATTGTAAGAATATCTAGGGGACACAGTTCCGTGAATCTCTTGAGCATGTCGTTGCAACTGCGTCTTGTCTGCCAAAGGCACCATACAAAGCTTGCAGCTAAGATCCCTCCCACTCTGGATATTTTTTAAGTGCTTGCGTCCAAAATGCTTGCTAAGATCGCCTGAAGTGCTAAAAGCATATATGCGCTGTGCCAGCGGCAGCCCTTCGTTGCCTAGGCAAAGGAAACATACCCTCGGCCTTTTTTCCTTGTACACGGAGACTTTGGCTGACTCCAATACTTCTTTCTCGTATCCTGGTTGGCTCTTGGCGGGTAGGGCAGCGTTCCTGCTTCGGCCCCCTTTTCGGATAGGGTTCATCCCCCCCTCTTCAATGTCACAATATAGGGTGACCGCATGGATAGCGCAATTACGCCTGGCGACCTCCTCTTCTATAGTGGCTCCTGGTTTCGACAGGACTGAGTCGCATAGCCTTTTTTGGGCTGGGAGCATAATGTCGTGAACCAGCTCCAGATCATCATTAGTTTCTAACCCAGCAAGCTGCCGCTCGACATCACGCACGGGCTGCTCAAACTCCCACCGTTCTTTAACGTCCTTGAGAAGGGCGTGCCGCCGACGCTGCCTCTCCTGGTTTATCTTGGAGGTGAGCGCTTTGTACTTGGGCTGTTTTGTTGCATTACGAACGGTACGTTTAAGGTGCTCTCGTTGGTTGAGAAGAGAGTAGATCGAAGGATCATCGTCTACAGATGCAGACTGCTCCTCCGTGAGTCTTCGTGGTCGACGATGGTCAATCGAGCGGCTCATGGTACAAGCCGACCGCATGAGGGCTGCTTGGGGCTGGATACCTCTTACAACAGCCTGCGTATCAACTGTAATACGCCGCGAGAGGTAATGCTTCAAAAATGTCGCGATGCTGGCATGGCCCATCATCAGGTTTTGCATGGCCTCACTAACGTTGCCTTCACGCTGCGTTAAGTCTACATCATGCATTATGCAACTTAGATCAAATATAGACTTACCGTTCTCGTTGAACGCCTTCCCTCCAGCGTATCTCAGCGAATAAGGACGAGTGACTTGAGCAAATCCCGTGATCTCACCCAAAGTCCGGATCCATGGAAGCAGGGTGGAGTAGGGGAGAGGTTCGGTAGGAGAGACATCCCAACCATTCAGAGTCTGCACTGCTTTCCGAAACACGCGAACATCGTCCAACGTCCGATTCAGGCGTAATGGGAGCTCATTGCGGCCTGGCGGAATCTTGAGTCTGCTCAATTCCTCTGGCGAGGTTAGATTATAGGCTGCAAACGCCCGATCGCGGAAGAGCAGACCAAGGAGGAAGACGTGAGGACTGAAGAGGAGCGTCTGATCGAACATAATCTCAGGAAGGGGAAAGGTGTTCCTTAAGAAAAATTCAATAAGCGTGTGATTTTCTTGTACACAATAATAACGTACAGGTCTTTAATACCAAGAAACTCCTTTGTGAATTCAAAAGTGAACTCCAGCAGTACTCGATGAGGGCCACCTTCAGGATCACGTAGAAGCGTGACTTGTATATGGCGATAACAGAGACTGAGGAGAGCCTGGGGCCGATTCGCTGTAAACCCGCCAAGTTGTAGATAGAGCTGGGCTTGTATCCTATAGCGACCGTGAGGATATCTCTTTTCGGTTGTTACTAGATTCGTTTGCAGCACTCGAGCCAAATCCTCGACATACATGCAGGCTTTATCTCGACCGATCTTCTTTAGATCGTGCTTCTTCGCCAGCTTCCTTAGTACCTGTTAGTTACGTTAGCCGTATTACTCACGTGAGACTGTAATTAGAAATCTAGGTTACCGTACCTTGTGCATGCTTCGATTCATCTTTCCGTCTAGTTTCATGCCAGTCGCTCTTTCATAAACAAGCCGGAAGACCTTCCAATAGGTTCCTAGCGAGCTAGAGAACTTGGTTCCTCGGCGTTTCCTCCCGCCTTTGCCCTGGCGCTGGCTAAGTAGCCAGTCAAAGAATGTGTGTAAAGTTCCAATGGATACGTTTGCGTAAGCACGGTAATGGTCTTTCTGGAGGTACGTCCAGCACCTGTGCTGGGTCAGTTCATGGGATCTAGCGCAAGCTCCGAGGAGATAGGAGTCTTACTGATTCCACTGATCTTCCATACGATTGAGCAAGCGAGTACTGCTTTCCTTATAGTCCTCTTTAGCGTACTCTTGTTCGTTGAAATTCTCCAGTTGTTGAAGGTAGTATTCAGGCGGATGATCGTCGTTGGGGAAGAGCCATGCTCCATTCTGTTCATTTTTGTCGGCAAATTCATCTACGTCTGTTAGATCCGTATCTAGCTCTATACTGTGGTCTGTGTCAGACGCAGAGTAATCGCTGTTGTTAGAGGAACTTTTAACGGATGGATATTGTCGCATATCGAGCAATATATGCAAAAAAGAAGTGTGAGAGAAAGGTAAAGCAAGTGTACGCAGAGCTAGTAGAGGGAGAGCATACGCCTGTAGTTGGGTGTCTGAGGCTAGGTGTGAAGGGGAAAAGAGAGACACGACGAGAATTTGAGTTTGAAGAAGAATGCAGGCTGCAAAGGAGATAAAAAAAGGAAAACAAGGCCTGGTTTCTGTTGCTGTAGACTGCGGGGAGAGGGTCTTTAATACTCCGTCAGCAGAACAATCTTAGATTTGGTTAGCATTCACTTAAAGTGTTCGAAAGAATGAGTCAGGTCGCAAGCATGCTGCAGCATTCCTAACGAGAAAGTAAATTAGCCTTTACACTTATTCGACGTCTACGCTAGCTAAGATAGGGAAGCCGGAAAGGTTTCCACTCGGGCCACTGCCCGCACAATTAGGGGGGTTTTGTGGCAAGTTAGCATCCCTAAACGGCGTTGCAAGCTACCGAAATTAGCAGCGAAATTGCCGTTGGATTGTTTAAGATAGTTATAACTACTATATATCTAACTTTATAATCTATGTATATAGATATATATAGATCAATTAAGGTCCTCTATATACTAAAATCTATCGATCCTAATACACAAAGTGATCTACACAACGCCAGTGAATACTTGGAGTAAATTCAATTTAACTAGACTATTGCAAATTGGACTGACATGATACGCCGATCAACGGTAAGGCGGAGATTACCGAGGACCATGTCCTCATATGCAATAAGTTAGTTCCAGAAATATTATCCGCAGGTTAACTTATCAGCATTCATGACAGTCGTTTCATCGATAACGATTGTGCAATGTAATGTTGAGTCATGACGGCTATTCAAATTAATCCCATACGGCCATTAATATGCAAAAGTCTATAAGTTAGACTTCTCTCACAATTATAGAGTTATAACTACTATATATCTAACTTTATAATCTATGTATATAGATATATATAGATCAATTAAGGTCCTCTATATACTAAAATCTATCGATCCTAATAACTCCATAATATTATAGTATAACTAATTTACTTAATATCTTACTATTTTAATATATATTATAGTCGATGAGACTAGTTATATTAGAAGATATAAGATAACTAGTTTAGTTATATTTATATATGTATAACTATAGCTATACTACCTACTTGTATTAGAATCTTTTAACCTATTCTATTAAAGCCTAGAGATTATGATTATAAGTTTTGAAGTTCTTAGCTTACTTACAGAAGATGATATACAATACTAAATTAACATTTTCCCACTATTTATATCTCTTTTCATCTAGTTTTCGTTCTCTAAGTAGACTCTGTTTAATATAACTATATCTCGTCTATTTATTTACTATAAGTTCTAGAAATATATATTCTAGTATATATTCTACTTTCTCTTCATTCTTAACTATTTTCTAAAAGCTATCTTATAGTTTTTTTTAGTCCATCTTAATAACATTAGTATCTTATTTATGAATATATCATTCATAATACTTAATTAGATTTCTAAGTCATAGTTATTTTTTCTTATCTATTAAATTAAAGATAGTATATGTCTTACTACTGTAACGATGTTACAGCTTCATCAATCACTGAGCCAATCTTAGAGCCGGATCGGAGTAAGTATCGGCCGCCCCTTCGTCAGCTGTCTGTTCCTGATCGGATCCGATTCAGACCCGACTACGATAGGTATATATTGAGACACTTCCTGTAGCTAGCTCTTTAGACTTTTGATATCCTTTCGTACAAGGCCTATAGGTGTCTATTCGAATCAAGGCTCGTTTGATGTCCCACGCACTCCTATATGCCTCTGAGTGACACTACTGCCGATACTGATCCGAGTAGTCTTGCCTGCGCCGATACAACTACTCCCAAACATGATTCAATGTATAATATTTTAACATTCTTAAATATAGATATATTATACTTATTTTAATCTCGAGTATTTTATCTCTAGTTTTCTATCGATATCTAAACTCTACTTTAAACATTCTTTACACTGTGTATAATATATATATATATATATATACATAACTATAGTTACTAGGTGTATTTCTTACTACTTTATAATCTATCCAGCTCTTACAAACTTCTTCTATTTTATACTAATACAAAGTTGAGTTTCTTAATAGTCTAACGTAGTTTACAAGCGAGTGACGCGTACAAGCGAGTGACGCACCCCACCAACTTTGCGCACCTCTCATCTCTTTATATACAATGGCTCGACACCAGATTACTCAATCACATTCAAAAGAAGCAGATATTTAGCTTGCTATCTCGTCTATTAATACTAAATAAATTCAAAGCAATCGCTCTGCTGCTATAGTCTATAACGTGTCTGAAGCGACGCTCCGCCGCCGACGCGCTGGCATGTCTGCCCGACGTAATTGCCAGCCCAACTTAAAGAAGCTTACCAAGCTAGAAGAGGAGGTGATAGCCGAGCATATACTCAATCTAGATCTACGTAGATTTTCGCCTACCTATACAGCTGTGCGCGATATGGCTAATAGACTCCTGGCTACGCGTGGCGCTGGCCAGGTTGGCGTCCACTAGCTGCGCAACTTCGTTAAGCGTACAGACAGTCTTACGACGCGTTTTAATCGAGCGTATGATAGGCAGAGAGCTCTATGCGAAGATCTAGTCTTAATTAAGAGCTGGTTTGAGCTTATAGAATAGACAAAGGCCAAGTACGGCATCTGTGACGAGGACGTCTACAACTTTGACGAAGCTGGCTTCTTAATGGGCAAAATTACCACTCAGCTTGTCGTTACAGCGTTAGAGAGAAGAACTCGACCAAAGGCTATCCAGCTAGGTGGTCGCGAGTGGGTGACGTTCATCGCTGGGATTAACGCAGCTAGCTAGTCTATCCCACCGTTTCTAATCTTTACTGGCAAGCATCACCTATCTGCCTGGTATGAGGAGGTAGAGATCCCACGCGACTGGGCGATCGCAGTCAGCGATAACGGCTGGACGACTAATGAGCTAGGAGTTGAGTGGCTAAAGCACTTTATTAAGCACACAGATGGCAAGGTTGTTGGGGCACGCCGGCTACTTATCCTTGACGGCCATGAGAGCCACCAGTCACTTGAGTTCTAAGAGCTCTGCAAGGAGAACGATATCTATACGCTCTATATGCCACCACACTCGTCTCACCTGCTCTAGCCTCTTGACGTTAGCTGTTTCTCGCCATTGAAGCGCGCGTATAGCCGTGAGGTGGAGAGCCTAATACGCAACCACATCAACCACATCACTAAGCTCGAGTTTCTACTAGCATTTAAGGCAGCCTTTGATCAATCGTTTACCTCAGCTAATATCTGCTCTGCCTTCCGTGGCGCAGGCCTTGTGCCTCTCCAGCCAGACGCTGTTCTATTAAAGCTTGACGTGAAGCTGCGTACACCTACTCCACCAGCCGTTCTAGCAGAGTCTCTCTAGCAGGCTCGTACGCCTAGCAACACACGCGAGCTTGAAGCTCAATCGACGTTGATACGTGATCGCGTTCAGCGGCATTAAGACTCATCACTAGCTTCAATTATTGCAGCAATTAGCCAGCTTGAGAAAGGGGCAGAGATAATGATGCTCTCAGCTGAGCTAATGCGCGATCGAATTGCTAGTCTTGAGAGAGCTAATACAGCAATATCAGAGCGTCGAAAGTGTAAGAAAAAGCGGATACAGAGGCGTGGAGTCCTTACAAAGGGAGCTGGCGAGGATATACTTGCTCAACGTGAGGCTGATGAGCAGATTGCCTATGAGGAGCGTCAGGGTGGAGAGCGATTAGGTGTCAGCCGCCAGGCTCTGGCGCGCTGTAGTAGGTGTAGAGAGACTGGCCATAACTCACGTACATGTAAGAAAGATACTCTAGCTAGTAATTAACCTGCTTTACTACTTTCTATATATTATACTATTGCGTTGTTGAGTTATATGGCTTTAGAGGTGCGTAAAGTTGGTGGGGTGCGTCACTCGCTTGTACGCGTCACTCGCTTGTAAACTACGTTATATATAATAAAGTTTTAGTTATAAATTAAAAGGTATTAAACGAGATATTATAAATTCTTTATTATAGTATATAATCTATAACTAGTACATATAGAATGATTACTACTAATAAAATTTTAAGCTCTATAACGTCTACCTTTGAATAACAAACCTTTTATTATACTAACTAATGTTAATTATATTTATACTCGTCTGGCGTCTATATACCTGATAGTAGTATGATACCAAAATTTAAATAAGTTAAAATACTACGTGTACGTCGCTGTAACATACTCTATCTCTATACCTTTTGTATATTCGTCTACAAATCTATTCTATTTATACTATTTTTAAGATAGTGTCTTTCCTCTATTAATAGAGTAGCTGTTTAAGAGTTGTGTAATTATATCTTTCTACTATCTCTATACTCTTTACGTATCTTTCTAGTTTACTTAGCAATCTTGAATACTAAAATATGTATTTTAGTGTTCTTATAAATAAAAATAGCTACTATCTATCATAATTCATCAATGTTATAGTTGATAGTTTTAATAGCAAATATACTTCTTAAAACTTTCTTTTTAGTAGTATTATAGACGTTTTAACTAGTATATTGTTTAATATTCTGTATAAAACTTCTTATACACAGATATCTCGTTGCTAAGACCTAGGTAGAGTAGAGGTTGGGTTACTAATATATAGGTAGAGGTAGGTATAGAGTTGGTTAATATTTAATTAAATACTTTTATTACAGCTTATTAACATAGGTTTATACCTGTTAAGAGTGGATCTTGAGTGGAAGTAATATAAGACTTCTGGTGTCAAGACTCTGAGGTTGGTTTTCGCGGATGAAGCAACAGGGTGGAATGGACAGTGGTTCTGCAAGTAACTAATTGTATTGTAGTACTTGTACTCGTAACTTAAGTTGAACACAATGAACCATAAGGGCTCATTGCCTATACTATATACTAGTGGTGCTCGTAGTCCTCGGTCAGAGGAGCCCGAGCCTTCCTCGGTGGCTTATGTACGAGGAGCATCCCTCGGTGGCTTATGTACGAGGAGCGTGCCAAGGCCTATTCCTCGTGCATGCCGCGCCGAGGAGGTCACGTGACCTAGCCCCGCGTTACATATGGGTATGTTGACTGGCCGTCGACGTTTCTTAACTTAACCGCCGTGCCTCCTCCTTTCAGGTTCGTAACAATACCCTCTACTATAGGGTACAGTAGAGTAGATTTAGGTCGCACGGATAGAGTTAGACTCTAATCTAACCTAACCCTACTCTACCTAATAGTAGATAGTACCTATTTACTAGCCTAGTTATCCCTATTATAATAGGCTGAACACCCTTGGTCTCCCATACTCGCCTACGACTTCGTTTACTCTACCTACCCCGCCTAATAGTTACTCCAGCAACCAGCATTGTATATAGATAGCTACCTAGCCGAGAAGCTTAGCTCTCTATCGAAAATAATCTCTTGTTACCTAGGCCTGTCCGTTCGTGCTTCCGAGCTTACGACTACCCCACGGGGTTGCGCCCCTTACACCTATTATTACTAGTTTTCTGTACAATACTATATTATTGTTCTATTATAGAATAAAGTTTCTATTACTCTTCTATTTCGAAAATTACTTCTTTTCCACTCTACTGAAATACTAAGACTTCTTTTTACGATCTGTAATTAAAATGTATACTAGAGAATCTTCTATAACCATCACTTATATATTCACGTTAAAACTATCATATCTACTATGCAATAGTTTAATAACCATGGACCAATCTAACAACCTTACGTATCCTTATCGTATCTCTTTTATTAACCTTAGTTATTTTCTTTTCTATAATAGTTCTATCTGATTTGCATTTATTTCTACTACGGTATTATCGTCGACATTTCTTAAATGCGGAGGTCGTTGTTACGAGAGCACGGTTTGACAATTCCGGATTTCTCTTCGTTCATTATTAGCCGCCTAATATGTAGAACTCTATTGGAGAAGGTGTTGTTGTTCTGATTGGATCGGTACAACTTTTTGGATTCGCGACGGGGACCTGGAGACCCTAGAAGTCCTGCACTTAATCGCCCCAAGCTTAAGGCCTCATCTTCGAATCTCTACTTGTACACATGCCTTCTTCTCAACTCTTCTTTGTTAGGGGTTTTAGTGGGCTGAGGGGCGGCCTGCCGTTATTCTAAGACATGTTCAATGATGACTTATCGCCGCGGGTGAGCCAGTTATTAAACAAAGAAAAAAGCAATAAAGCATCTGATTAGAAGATAAGCATACAATGCTGGATTATAATGTGGCCAAAGTGACGATATATAAAATAAGCTCTTGTAAGCGCAGACAGTTGGAATCTGGTGAATGATCTTTTTACAACTCTCTCCCCCTCGTACCTCGCACACACGGCACATACCTTTTTATCCTCATACTTCCCAACTCGCGTGCTATTGCTCTCAAATGTTTTGGGAATCTTCTTCTCAGTTTTATCTCTAAAGGCTTGTTGTTAGCTTCCTGTAAGTTACTGTGTCGTATGCCTATTCTCTTTATTCACTAGTACAAGTGCTAGCCCAATTAACTTCTTCTTTCCGACCTCATGGCGAAGAACCACTTGAAAATAGCCAAATAGACTGCCGGGGTACACCTTAGTCCTGAAACGGACCATGGCCGAGAAGATAGCCATGTTGTCGCTGGCCAAGGCTTGTAGAGAAGAGGTTGTTCTTGGTCAGCTTCGCCGTTACAGGCAGGAATCGAAGATGTGCGAGGGCTGCAACGAACTTGGTCATACTATAAAATAGGAGTTAGTTGCTAGCTGCTGCATGCCATCATCGTCTTGTTCATACGTCTAGCCCTGGCCTTCATTTGTTTTCCGCGGTTCCATATTCTCGAGCCATGTTCTGGTTTGAACTGGGAAGAATTCGCTGCTGAAACGCTAGCTGTTTGTTCACTCTCTGCCCATTGTCTGTCCGGGTCTACTGCTTCTACGCAAGAACCATCCTGTCTTTTGTCGTTGTTGTTACAGTTTTCAACCATGATGGAGAACATTTATTGAAGAACATTTATTGAACCTTACTACTTCTAGAACAGCCATGTATAACAGGCATATCGAAGACTTCTTTTGGTACCGTGGTGCTTTCGAAGAAGTTACAATTAAAATATACGAAGCAAAAAAAGGGGGATGCGGGCTATGTCATGTATATGGTGTCGAGGCACCCCAATGACGCTGCACCTCATCGGAGCTCGTAGACACCTGACTGCTGTACTGGCTGGACTCGGGATGATTATTTATACTGGTTTCTGGCCAGCGAAAATGAGTGCGCGAGACAATGAACAGGTATTCGTAGGCGCCTGTGAGCTTGTACTTCAATCCGGCGAGCAGAGGAAGTTTAACGTCAACAAAGGATGCCTTGATAGCCGCGTGGGAGCACCGTTTGCGTACTGATGGGGGCAGGAGGTCTTCGTTAAGAATTTCGATGTGACTGTCGCGACGAGGGATATGTTTCTTGGTGACGTGAAGAAAGGGCAGTGAAGGATCTAGGTTGGTGGTGTTAGGCTCGCTGTGGAGGCTCGCTGTGGAGGCTCGCTGTGGATGCTTAACGGGGGTTAGGTATATACTTACCTTTTTCGGCCTACATATCATTGTTAAGTTCGGCGTAGAGGTCGCGTTCCGTCTTTACCTCGGGACCTTTGGCGCCCGAGCGGAACTTGTAGACAAGAATAGGTTCTGTGCTATTCTCATCCAAACCATAGAGGGCGCTTGCCTTGATACGCTCTGAATCAGAAATCAAGACTGACGTAGTTAGATCTCATGTTTGCCCTTAACAGCGCCATGGCTGAAGGACACTCGTGAACCTGCGGCGCTAGTTGAGTACGCTTGCGAAGAGTGTGGTGCATAGTTTGTGGTGACTGGGCTTGGCTGAGGAAGGGTGTTTTGTGGGTGAAGGAGGCAAAGAGAAGATAAGAAGATTGTGCTTTACGTAGCAGTGGGTCCTGTGAGTCGCAGGTCCAGGTGGGATATTGTTGGTGGAGTGTCGCTGGTTTGGTTGGTCAGGGCACTAATTGGTCGACAACGTGGTTGGTTACGTATGCTCTGGACAGCTCTGATTGGTGAGCCCAGTAGCACATGGACGTCTCTCCTGCTCAACTTGAAGCAACGCTGACTCGATCACCTGCATGATGCTTTCAAGCTGGTAAGACTGTTACATCACTCTAGGGATGAATGCATTCATACTATAGAGATAAGTGAAGGACGAATTTATTTGTGAAGCCTGTAGCTATTGAAAACGCTACAGTTTGCTTCTTCAGCCCTGTTTGCAGACAAGGCTTACACTGGTATTTCAGCTCAGCCCTAAGGGACCTCTCAGACTCCTTCTCGTTCATAACTGTCGTCACCGCATGGCTAAAATTCGCGCAATGCAACAAAAGGGCTAACCGATATTTTTGGTAATACACTAAAGTAGTAGGGGGTGGCACGTCAAGAGCCATGACCTGCATAGTGGGAAACAGGCCTTATGCGACTACCGCGATGGCGTGGCCGTTGAATCGTCGTTTCCCCGAGCAACGCCGCTATTGAGTGGCACCGCCAGCCACTACCGCAGTCCAATCTCTCGCCTGATCTTTGTTTGTGCCTGGGGCAGGAACGTGTCAGTCTGTTATGAGGCCACCTCAGGTCTTGTATCCTCGCCCGTCTTCCCTCACCCTAGTTAGAACCTCGCTGTTACAAGTAATAAGAAGGATTCTCTCCTTGACGGAGGATGGGAGGCAGAGGGCCTACGGACATCCACGTCAGAAGGTAATGATCACCGCGAGGCGTGGATCACGTGATTTGGCATCTTGCCAAGACAGGACATCTGGAGATGCCAGGACGTCTGGAGATGCCAACGACATCAGAGATGCCAAAGGCTTGGCCAGATGCCAGGACTGGAAGCAATGAGGATATAAGGATGGACGGATTTCATTATTACTCTCGTTATGGTCAACTCAAATTGTACTTGCTAACTAGTTAGTTATTTTACTTAACAAGATTGTTACTTGTTAGTCTATCGAATAGATTAATAGTTGTCGAACCTGTTGCCTCCCTTCTACTAAAGCACACCACTCCACTGCTTCGCCAGACAATTTTCACGGAACACTAGCGTAAAGCTCATCGGCCTTAGTGCAGACCCGGCAAGAGAAGTATAGATCCTAACCCCGTGTAACAAGAACTCAAAGCTCTGTACCCTTTATATACTCGGGCCCAACGGCTGCTGTAGCAGAATTTCAATGAAATTGCCCGTGCTCCGCACGGGCCTATCACCTCAACGATAATATCACCTCAATGATAACGATATATTTTAATCGTACATTTAAGCTAAGTAAATACAAAAATATAATCTTTGCAATTTCAAAAATCAAAGACACGTTATCAAAGCACACCCTAGTCAGATATTATCGAGATCGGACTATCGCAGTAGCTGCTATCGTCGCTGTCGTCGCTATTGCTTGCACTAATTTTGTCATCCACTGTAGCTTTGTAAGCCTTTTTGATAGTAGTATCGATATTAATACACGATTCTGTAGAAGTGGATTCTGCGCAGTCTTCTTGAGTATACTGAGTAAAGCGTTCTGGGTTCTGTGACAGCATAGTAGATGGTGAAGCTGCAGTGAGATGGTGGCTCGTGAGTTTCGTATATGGATCGACAAGTTGACGAACTTTATACGCTACCCATATAGCTGGCGTACGATCTGTTGTTATAGTGCCCTCACGATACTTAGAGCTGGTATCTTGAAGTATCCATTCCCACTTCATTGAGGCCTTAGTGTCGTAGTCATTATTATTAGCGTTTGTGTTTTGCCAGCGCGCAACATCGCGCTGCGTTGTGATACCGCCCGCTATACGCTTAGTATATTTACGACCAAAGTTCCGTATAGCGGGGAAGATGCGTCTCCATTTATTGAAAATAATTGTGGCCTCACGAAGTCGTTTCGTAGCTATTTCCACCTCAAGACGAGCAAGGTCATTGACCTGGCGCTGCTGCACCATCTGCCGCGCGTCTTCGGCGTATATTACGCCACCTTTGCTCTCTACAACCCGCTTCTTACGACGCCTTCGCTCCTCCTTGGCAAGGATAGCAGCCTCAGTTTTGTGCAGCTCACGCTTGAAGCCCTCGGCGTTGCGCGCAAGAGCTGAGACGCCACGAAGGTGACGGATCACATCAGCCGCGACCTGACGAGGGAGGTGTTGCTGGATTACGGCGCGAACAAACGGCTCTTGTAGCTCAATCTGTCGCACTGTTTTTGGTGTATGCCAAGTAGCATCGCCAGGCTTAGGATTCTCAGTTTCCGGTGTTGCACTTTGTGGTTGAGGCCGCCGCACCAGCTGTGCCGTCTCGAGGTCGATTTTAACACGGTGGAAGCGTCGTACAGGCGCTCTAAATGGCGATGAGATGAGCCGAGGCGGCGACGATATATCAAGAGGTGTACCGGCGCGCTGTACAAGCGGTAGTGGTGGTGTAGCTTAGCGGTCACTATTGCTAGAGTAGTAACCTTCTTGGGTGCGAAGATGCGCTAACACGATGTCAGGATTGTACGGCATTATGCCTGTACGGCGCCAACCTGAGCAGATTGTAGATTTTGTAAACGTCAAGCACCGGATCTCCTCTATTGTAGCCATAAAGTCAGCCTTGTTGATATCACGCGAGCCTGTACAAGAGGCGTACTCAAGCGTCTTGCCGTGATACCACTTAAGCGGTTGAAAGCAACCCACATCTAGAGGCTGGAGGAGGTGGGTTGTATGAGGTGGGAGGGCAAAGAGCTGTATCTTATTGTCTTCAGCAAGCTGACAAAACTGCTTTGTATAGTGAGATTTATGCCCATCTATTAGCAATAAGCGCCAAGCTCCATGGCAACTACGGCTTGTTACCTTGTTGAAGTGTTGGATCCAGGCGTACGCAAGTTTGTCGTTACTATAACCACTATCGGACATGCCTACAAGATACCCATCAGGTAGATCCACGATCCAATGCTCCATCACAGTAGCAGCTTTAACGATAATAAGAGGTGGAATAACCTCACCAGTGGCCCGGATACACTCAACAAGAGTAATAAGCTCGCGATTGTTGGCGTTGTGGATAAAGACCGTACGTCCGTTTTTGGTGTATAAGTACTGCTCTTTTGCAACACCAATGCGGCAGCCTGTCTCATCCATATTGTATATATCTTCAGGCAAGATACCGCGCTCTTCGATAAGGTTTTTGAGCCTAGTATACCAGTCAAGGAGTGCTACTGGCTCCTGAGCAAGCTTACGCTGTACCTCAATTGACTTTGCCTTTACACGTCTATATTTTGGGTGCCTTGCGAGCCATCGTCGTGCCCAAAGCTTGCCAACCTTAGGCGCAACTTCATCTAACCCTGTATAAGCATCCTCGAGGAGTGAGTTTGCCTGCTGCTCAACTAGTCCATGATGAATACCAAAGCCAATATTGTCGATAGCATCAAGATACCGCTCAAGAGCGAGATCTTGAGACTCGGTAAGGCAGTACAAATCAGGTGGCTTAGCGCGATTACAGCGATTCCGAAGTTCAGGATAGGCGCGTCGCAGGCGCTGATATGGTAAGTTGTGGGTAGTTGCATAGCTTTTAATATTAGGTCGATGGAGTAGGCGTAATGCTTCGGCGTGCTTTTGCAACGCCACCATCTCTTCTTTATATATAGACGTTCTCTTATTAACCTTAGTCATAGTGAAAATAATATGCGTTGTTAAGTTTATTTAATTATACGTTGTTGTGGCAGATGTATGTACTTCGAGCTACGTGCTATCATTGAGGTGATATTAGATATTGTCGAGGTGATATCTATACTAGGCCCGTGCGGAGCACGGGCAATTTCATTGAAAATCTGCTACAGCAGCCGTTGGGCCCGAGCACCAAGATTTTATATAAATATATTTTTTCATGATTTATTTAGAATATTCAAATCTTACTTCTGAGAATCATCATGCAGCTCGGATGACACGATAACAAGGGGAGTATGTGGTGGAAAGATGAGCAGTGTAGAATCATGTTGCATGAGCTAAGCTAACAGACCGGCGATGCGCGGGATACAATCACAGATCAGTACGTAACTACGTCGATCATTGGCAATGTATTCATCGCTTGCGGTACGTAGCAGAATTTGGCCGATTGAGCGAGCCACTTCGTTGCGTCACAGCATTATTTGATATGGATATGCCGCCTTCAAATAGAATGTTGAAATCCTAAGAACAAAGGCCGAACTTGTCACCTTTTAGGGGGAAATAAAGCGCCACACATCAATGTCCAGACCTCTGCCCAACACCACTAATAAAGTTCTATCGAATCTACCATTGTAAATTCCTCTGTAATGTACTTACAATTCCAACATAATACATGGTTGCAATCTAGGCATGAAGACTGAAGTGAGTTGCATGGTCCACCTTGACAGGAGCACTGCTTCACAATTAGCTATCAACAATAAAGTATGGATGTGGTGTGCCATGGACATACACAATATCTGGCCGAAAAAGTGTTCAATCTCCTCTTTTGCTTGCTTCTTGGATCCAGGTCACCAGCATTGTTAGGTGCAGATCGCTTTCTGTTGCCCTCATTACCAGAATATGGGGGTAATGGTTGCGATAAGCCTGTGCTCGTCGATGTCGGTGTCCAAGGTCCGTGTTCTAGTGGGGGAGGCGGAGGCGGAAGCGGATTATCGCAATCCCCCTCCTCTCTAACAGATGCGAATTCATTATTCCTTCTCTTCTCTTCATCTTCGTTATCATTTCGTATCCTTTCCTCGAGTGATTCCTTCTTGGTTTTGTTCTGCTCGACACATATCCACTCTTCAATGCTCTTTTTGTTGTTGTCTTGTTCCAGGTGGTCTGCTATGTGATCGAACCGTTCGTCCCATGCTGCATTGAGCTTCGTCTTAAGCTCAATAATAGCTTTGCAAAAGCCACACCAAAAGGACCCTTGACAATTCTTCCCAATCTTGCTGCGTGTGTTTAGAAGCTCTGCGGCTTCAGGAGAAGAAACGCCATGTGTCATTAAGTGGATTTCGAATGCTTCCTTTTGAGGTGAATACACTCCACAAATCGCACCGGGAGATAGTTCAAAAGCACATCGAAACACCTCAAGCTGGAAGTGTTGGCTATTTTCGTGGCGTTTCCAATCTGATTTCGCGCCAAAGCGCTTATAGCACCTTGGATACGTGCAGCCATAAGGCTTCTCATGCCGTTTCATATGTTTCCGCAAATCACAATCCCGATTGACGGCATACCCACATCCAGGACGCGGACAGACTCTCAGGCCTGTTGTCTGACTTTTCTCTGCCTTACACGGCACTGCCTGAGCAACGTCTGTGCTCTGTGTGATAAATTTAAGGATTTGCAACGCATCACGTCTACTCAGGACTACTGCATCAGTTTCAGATTGAGTGTCCGAACCTGGCTGTACGTTTTCAGCCAACGTCTCAACTCGTTTTGCTGAACTACTCGCTTGGTGTAGGATATTCAAGATATGAACAATCTCTACAGAACTCGAAGGGGAAGATCCAGCAGCGGGTTTTCTCTGTGCCATTCGTTGTTGCTCGGCCTTTGTCTGAGGTGCATTGGAGAACCCGTAACTCATATCAGGCAGAAGAGCCTGCGGAATCGATTCTCTTGGTGCAGTATCCGTGGACACAGCAGGGAGAGGAATTTGTGTTTGCTGAGCTAATGACAACCCTGGTGCTCGGCATTGGCCACGACGCTGTCGAGGAACACGCACAAGTCGGGTTGCAGAAGAACTATCTCCTGGATATTGAACTGTTTGATGTTCATCCTTCGTAGGGCTTAGGCTAAAATCCACTGACGACCAGCCCTCATGGTCTCGTTTCATTGAAAGGTCAAGGGGAGATGAATTACCCGTCGTTGGACTGAGTGGGAGGGGCTTATCCATACCAGCCAGCACCAGGTTGGCATCCATGTGTGCATCTGCAGGCTCTTGATTCATGAAAGAGGGCCGCTTTTCAGGGTTCCACTTCGATCTATCAACGTCAGTTTGCCAGATCAAACATCTAAACACAGAATCGTACCTTTCAATTACATCTGTCTCATCTTCGTCTGGATGCATTCGTTGAACGTGCTGTTTGAAATTATCCAGACGTGGCCATGTCTTTTCCTTATTCTTACAATTTTTGCCTACACACCTGTAAGATCTGTTGTTGAAATCTACTTGGTGAACACTCTTCTTGTGTCTGTCCAGATCGTTCAATGTGGTAAATCCTTGAGAAGCCCTTTTGCATTTGGGTGTGTCGCATTTGAATGGCTTTTCATGTTTGAGCTGATGCTTCCTGTTTGGAATTCAGCACTGTCGGCATTCATGGAGCCGAAACCTACTCACTTGTACTCGGAATTACATTTGAATGTCTCATCACACCCAGCCTGGTCACATTTGATCGGTTTGCTTGTTGACTTACGGCTACGCGTGCTGCTAACACGAGATCTTTGATCCGAGGGTACAGTTGACACTCCTGTTGCAATACTTGCCACAGATTCGACATTCATGTTTTCAATTCGGCTGTAGAATTCTAATGGCAAACCTTGGCTCGAGCATCCAGCCTCGTTACCGAGTGCTGATTGGCTTGTTTCGACTGAGAAGTAGCCTTCATCAGAAGGCACAACACCTTTGTCATGAAGTCCACTGCGAGGATAGCGCAGCGATTCAACATTGGATTGGCGTGATACACCGCGTGCCCGTCTATTTTCAGCGCTTCGGAGATTGAACAAACTCCATGAATCTTCTTGTGTAGTTGGGTTGAATGTAGATGAACCATAGCTGGGAGTGAGCAAAGATGGGCCACTCTGTAGACTGAGGCCGAGACTGTTGTGTGCTGCAGACAGATCTGACTGATGGTAGATCATTCGCTCTGCTAACATTGTACCGGGAGTAATTTTTGTGGTGTGTACCGACGTAGCTGGGCTGTATGCCTGTTCTCTCATCTCTTGCACACTTCGCGGGCGCTGTGACGGATTCCATGGCTCTGTCTGTCCTGCAGTGCTGATGTGAAGCCGAGGTACTAGGCCATTGTAGCGATGTTCTATATGGTCGGAAGCAGAGTTGAAGGGCTGCTGGTAGCTTCTGCTAGAGTAGTATTGGGACATGTCTGCGACCACGAGTCAGCCTGCTGAGTGGTTGCCTGAGGTATCAACGTGTTGTTTTTTTGTTGGCCGCTCCTTGAAGCAAGTGGGACAGTGTTGAACCAAAGGGTGTGAACTTGAAGAACATGCATAAGCAACATAGGAGGCCTCGTCAAACCGGATCCAAAACATACCTCAATCTAGGTGTTCAGCCTGCTGGAGCGGCCTGGGGCTTGCCTGAAAGTACCCAGTACGCAAGACTTAGTAAAGGAAAAAGGCACGGGTGTGCGCATTAGTAAATGTAGCACGCCACTCCGCCGCCCCTCAATCTTCTGCATTATCCAACAAAGTGGTGCAAAAGACGTCTTGGTGCCCCAGAGGTCCTCCGTTTCGGACTCCTAATGCACGGACCTGCACTGCCTACTGATATACCGATAAGGAGAAAGAAGGAATAGGTAGGCTTGCACACCGGGATGCCGATTTCCCCTCGTGACGGCGTTTCAGGAAAGATGCATAGAAATGCCGATTCGAATAAGGTTCTAAAACCTATAGGCAAAGTCGTAAGCCCGTCTCGTCCCTGCAATTATCGCAATCAGCAAGGTATGGCATGGTGGTGCGATGACAACGGGCGGCCTCCCACCAGATCCTATAAGGCAACCATCGCTCTTCCTTGTCCATTTCCTTGCCTTCTACAGCTTGCATTAGCGTGAGGGACATGCAAAATCCAAGCGTTTATGCGAATCACAGATGGAGGGCTGTTTAAACCTGCCCGTGCTCAGAGAAGTCCTCCAACTGCCCAACCAATCATCCTCAAGAGGGCAGTGATGCGCCTAGCCTTTTTGGATGCTGACCGTTACATTTTAATTGCGCATATTTAGGGGATAAGCTTCATGCAGTGTGGCTGTCACACATAGCGGAATACTCTTTTCTTGTATCAGCTTACCTGAACGGAATTGACTGATGTGTTGGCAAGATAAGAGGTTGTCTCAGTTTATGTCGGCCTTTGTTCGTAGCAAAGCACCAGGTGTAGAATAGTAAGGCTCAGATAATCATAATTGCAGATAGCTAGCCTACTTCCGCCATTTCCTAAAGTCAAACTAGGCTCGACTCAGCTTCCAGCCAATGTTATCATCAATTGACCCAACTAAGTTCCATTGGTATGATATTAGCATACTGTATCCAATACGTCTAGGTGTCTTATGACGTAAATGCTTGAATGGCAGTCGATAGTACCTCTGCGTGCGGAAGACTCAGGAAGGCGCACGAGTTGTCAAGTCCAAACAAGCCTGGACCAGTTGGACTGACTCCACGAGCCCGCCACAAGCCCCGTGCCATCCCAGCAACCTAGAGAATTTGGATAGGCGTCAATTTTTCGGATGCACAGAAGCCATGCTATTGTCCGAGCTTAAGAAAAATGCCAAACCATACGAAGCGCAAGTAAAGGCGGGTTACGACAAACTACAACTTGAGTTGACCACAACGAGAGTAAATAATGAAATCTGTTCGTCCTTATATCCTCATTGCGTTCAGTCCTGCCATCCCGGGATCCACTGCCATCCCATCCTTGGCGGGATGTCCTAGCTTGGCGGGACGGCGCATCACGTGACCCCCGGCTCCGCGACGATCCATTACCTTTTGACGTGGACCTTTGTGACACCATAACCAACCGTGCCTCCTCATTCTATCCTCCTGCGTCCAGGAGAGCCTCCTTCCTGTTACCTTTGTAACAGTGGTAGTCAGCGTTGGCTTTATAGTAGCAATATCTCTTGTATTACAATAACGCCTCATTAACTAGCCCAATAGCATAATTACGAGATATCGCCGTAAAACTATTGCCTACCTATGGCTACACTACTCATTGCTAACTAGTTAAGTAATTAGTTTGTGTAAGCCCAGAAGTACCATGTATAGTCACGTGGTTACCCACTGACTAAGAATACTGTATTTAAACTTGCTCTTAGCATCATGTGCTACACAATACACAATACTTTCTACACCCACAACTGCTTACAGTTAGATAACAGGAGGTAAAAGAAGTTCTTCTACATCCCAAGCCTTCTTCTTCGTTGCTACCTCAAGTGCAGTTTCGCGGTTTTTATTCCTTCGGCTAGGGTCCGTATTTTGTACAAGTAGCTCATCTGCTATGTTAGAGAAGTTTTTAGCAGCTGCGACATGGAGTGGTGTATTTGCCTTGTTGTTCTCAGCATTTACGTCCGCTTTCGCTTGTATAAGCTCCTTCGCTGCGAAGATATAGTTGTTATTGCATGCTTCGTGAAGCGGAGTACAGCCAGTTTTGTTCTTCGTTTCAATCTTTGCCCCATGATCAATCAGCACTTTGATTGTGTCTTGTTTGCCTTTAGCTGCTGCATTGTGGAGTGCTGTACAGCCTTGATTGTCTCTGGCCTTGATTTCGGACCCAAGATCGATAAGCAGCTTCGTGGTTTTGATTTTCCCATTCATAGCTGCTATATGGAGTGCTATCCAGCCTTGATCGTCTCTGGCCTCGATTCTGGCTCCGCGCTTGATAAGCAACTCTATGACTTTCCTTCTCCCATTCATAGCTACTTTGTGGAGTGCTGTCCAGCCTTGATCGTCTCTGGCCTCAATATCAGCTCCTCTGTCAAGGAGTACTTTAACCGTACTTTCCGTTTCTTCACTACATGCTGTGTGCAACGCCCTAACATCAAAGCCTGGAATTTCTAGTA
Source organism: Bipolaris cookei (assembly GCA_002286855.1). Classification (NCBI taxonomy): domain Eukaryota; kingdom Fungi; phylum Ascomycota; class Dothideomycetes; order Pleosporales; family Pleosporaceae; genus Bipolaris; species Bipolaris cookei. The sequence goes on along the minus strand of NRSV01000062.1, from coordinate 100,785 downwards.
CTTTCTCAACAAGATCGCTATCGCCAACCGATATAGCCTGAAGAAGCGCTTCATAGCAGATGCAAGATAGCTCTTTGTTGTATTCCTACCTCTTTCGAGATGGCCTTTTAGGCTTTGAACTATCTTTTTTCTGTTTCGAATGTTTCACAATGCCTTGCGTCATGATTGTCTTGCTTAACTGTATATTTGAGACTTTTAATTAGTAATTGAGAAAGTAATCTTTTCTTATATATGCAAGATGTAGCTTATTACCTTATAGGTGAAATCTTAATCGTGGGGTAAACATATTATTAATTAGTAACTATGTAACTAATGACACGTCGTAAAAAATGAGAAAATATGAGTTTTTACGGGCTAGACCCAATAACACATAACTCCTCCTAGAATGTAGTTGGCAGTTGGGAGCAAATATATCGGTATAGCTAATTAGACCCAAACTGCGTACTAATGCATTAATACATTTTTGCAACAGGTGCCTTCCATACCAGTCCTACCTCTGGCTGACGCAGCCCGGGCATGTCAGTTTGCACTGGAGCGTCAGCCTCTTCACTTTCTCCATGCAGGTTTGCACCTGCTGATTCTGTCACCTCTTCCACAGGTACTTTAGCAGATCTCTTAGGCTTACGCCCTCGTTTCTTAGGAACCTTAGCAGCCAACGCTTTCTCTTCTTTCTTAGCACGCTTGGCTCGTGCCTCTTCAAGGTCCTCGAAACTCATCACTTTCGCTTTCCCTAAGACAATAGACCTGGTCGATCGCCGAACTTGAGCTTCCTTACTGAACTTCGTCAAAAACTTATTTTGATCTTGAAGAAGCGTCTGCTTTGCAAGGAATATCTACGCTGCACTCGCGAGCTTCTGTACGTACTTCTGCAGGCGTTGTTCGCTCCGCTCGTCCAGTACATGCGCATCCTGTTTAATTAATTAAGTTGTGCAAAGACATTACAGCCTCTTTCGTTACTGGAGTTATAGGGGTTACAGGTGCTTGCACTACTTGTTGGTCTTGTGTACAAGCAAGCACGTCTGGAGCAGCTATCTTAGAGGGTGGTTTTGGCATCTTTCGAAGGACTCTCTCTGGGTTGAATGGGAACAAACCACTTGCGGCCCATGCGGCGGTGATATTCCTCCTGGTAATCGCTGTTTCCCTAGCAGGCTTATATACAGAAGTAAAGTGCTCCTTGTTGACATCTTCTAGCCCTCCCCGACAGAGCCGTTCTACCTCGTCACGATAGGTTGTCTTAAGAGGGCCGAAGACTCCAACATCGCAGGGCTGTAGTTTATGTGAGGTATGAGACGGCAGACGGCACATAGTAATATTATTGGCGAAGCAAAACTCCAGGATTTCCAGCGTCTCGTGTGTTCCAAAGCCACCGCAAATTAGGACCCGGGGCTTTCCATTAGCTCGCTCACTTGTTTGAGGATCGAATACACGAGTAAGCCACTCTAGGCTGATCTTCGAGTCATTATATCCGTTCTCCGAGTGCCCATAATGCCAGCCAGGGGTTGGAAAAGTAGTCCAGTTACTCCTATGGGTCGAAGCTGGCCAGATAATGAGTGGCAGCAGTGACCTGCAATCAGCACTAATGCACTCAATAGCAGTTCCCTGGGTGCGCTTGACACCTGCTCCTCTATAGTCACGGAGGTCATCTTTACCTACTAGGACTTTAACCGAGCCAAGCATGTTTAGCATGACGCCCGTCTCGTCCATGTTATATACATTCTCAGGCCGTACCCTCGGGTCCTGTAGAACTCCCTTGATTACCTCAAACCAGTGTGTAACCTTGGTATAGATATTCCGTTCATGCCGTTTCCAGTCTATTGCCTTCACTTTCCTCCCTTTTAGTCTAGGGTTGCGTTTCTCAAAGACCGAGCCCAGTTCTTGCCTGGGAGCTTGATGGGCTTGCCAGTCGTCGTCGTCCGTCGGCGTGCGAGGCTAAAGGCTAGCGAGGGTATATACTTGATTCGGACGGGCTGTACAAGTTCAGACATCAGCAAAAGATACTCGACAAGGGCTTTCTCTTCGTCTGGGGTGAGATACTGCTGGCCTTGGGCCTTCTCTTGCATAGAGGGTCGCCCACGCCTGCGGTAGTACAGAGTATGGTACGGAATAGCATCATCCTGCAATGGGGAAGTAGTTGTTGGTGCATCCAACGAAATGGCTTGTGTCAACATATGCCTTGATGGGGCCATGTCTACGATCGTGGTGTTGTGAGTACTGCCACTAAGGCCATCACGACAGACACTCACCTTCCCTACCACGCCGCCCAGAAGACAAAGGAACTCGCTCTGATGCCAGAAATAGATCAGCACGTGATCAGATGGATGCTTCGAGAACTGAACGCCACACTTTGGCCTAATCCGACTTAGCATGAACTAATGCGCTATCACATAAGCACGCCAAAATTACAAGCTAATGGAACAGGATCACGGGCAGAACTCGGATAAATCCGGAATACGACTTATTCAAAGACAAGATATCAAGTAGATATAGGAATGTATTTTCTGTTAACTGCGTTATCATTTAATCTCTCTAGTATGTAGAAATCTTGCATATATCGTGCTATGACAGGGGTGTGAAGCCAATCAACATTACAGTGGCCGATACGGAAGGGGCGACGACAGGACTAAACACGCTGTAACTTTCTAATCGCCCCCCTAAGTTTGCAGAGAAAAACCTTAAGAATAAACATTTCATTATTACGGTGCAATAATAGCGATTGCGCGAGTTTTAAGATACTAAAATCGCAGATTTTTTGCGGCACGAGGGGACTTGCGTGACCCAGGGAGGGATGTTACTCAGTTCTGTCTTTGTTCCGTCTGCCAAGACACACTAGTAGTCATACAGTAAGATGCATCCCAAACTTCAGCGTGCCATGGTAAATCAGTGAGAGATGATATTATCCCAGCAATCTATGAATCGATCTAACCCAACCACATCGAAGATTGTGACGAATTACAAAGGTAACGCAGCCTTCTTCACGGCCAACCACAACAAGATTCAATATCGGAACGACTCGATATGTATCATGTAAGCCCAGAAGTACCATGTATAGTCACGTGGTTGCCCACTGACTAATAACGCTGTATTTAAACTTGCTCCTATCATGATACACATCACAATACACAATACTTCTTACATTCACAACTGCTTACAGTTATGAGCCCGGCCTAATCCGCATATTCACTCAATCAATTGACTACCTACCTATCCCATCATGTCGACGCACGCAGTTCGTTCAGATATCATCCTGCAAGGACAAAGCAATTGGGAGCTTTGGATCTTTATCGTCAAACGCATTGCCGAAGCAGGAGACATTTGGGAATATATTGATCCCAATCAACCACTCAATCCCCTACAAAAGCCCGTTCAGCCTACTAGACCAGCGCCTACAGTCAATGCTGACGGATCGCCTGCAACTCTTCCATCCCAGCAAGACTTACTGCAATACAATCAAGACCGCAGTAGCTACTACAAGGAGATCAAAGAATACAGACGTCTTCGAGATAAGTTAGGACAAGTTGAAGCACACATTACTAAAACTATACAGCAGGAATTACTATATCATATCAAAGACAAAGCAACAGTCCACGACCAAGTCAAAACGCTCCAAGATCTCTTCTCTCCTACTACTTCGGACATGGAGTATCGAGTACAGAAAGAATACGAAGCAGCAAAGATCTTGCATGCTCGACGATCAAATATTGAAGACTGGTGCAATGAGTTTCTCACAGCATACAGTAGAGCAAAGCAGCTCGATCTACCTGAAGTACACGGCTTTCGAGCACACAAGGATCTTATCCGAGCAATCAAGCAAGTTGACGCTGCATACGCTGCCAGTGCTTCACTCGATATATTCAAAGCTGAGGAAATCTGGAACTCGGATCGCAGCAAGCCAATACCTCAACAATCTCAGCTCTCTACCGTGCTCGCCGAATACCTGCGGTATCATCGCACTACCTACTCAAGAAAGGCAAATATTCATGGAGGCACCTTTGGAGCTACGATCAATGGCCAGCCATCTCCATACAACAATAAGAAACGATCAAGAGACAATGAAAATAAGCCAGCAAAGCCCTGCCTGTGTGGCGACAATCATTTCTGGGGCCAATGCCCATATATCGATACAGCACTCCAGCAACGAGGATTCGTTGTAGACCCTGAAAAAGCCAAGAAGATTGCTGACTTTGAGACTAAGGATAGTCGCGGAGTACTAAACAAGATTCGGGAAAAGAACCGACGTTTTAAGAAGTACAAGACCAGGGACAGCAGCAAGCATAGTAAAGCGTCAGACTCCGATTCGATAGAAATTGACGCAGGAGACCCACTAGCTGATCATTCCTCGCACGAAGCATATGCCGTCTTCTCTTCCGCGTTCAATAACCAAAGGCTCTCTCAACAATATCCGCTCGCCCATTCATGGACGTTAGATCCCGCCACTGATATCCATATCTGCAACAACCCCGCAGAGTTTAATTGGAAAGCCCCAGCAACTGACGACGATGTCGTCATTGCAGGAGGAACTGAGACCAAAATCGAAGCGTGGGGTGAAGTCAAGCTACCTCTGTCAACACCAAGCGGTATTAAGACGACGACGCTCAAGCGCGTAGCTCTAATCCA
>NRSV01000062.1:75562-92439 GCA_002286855.1 Bipolaris cookei | reverse complement strand
GAAGATCATCAAGAACCAGACTTCTATGGTGCTACAGATGCTTCGTACGCCGACCATAAGGCCACAAGGAAGAGCTCACAAGGCTATATCTTCTTCCTGTTTGGCGGCCCTATTGACTGGAAGGCTACACTACAACGATGTGTCACAAAATCAACCACTGAAGCTGAACTAGTCGCTGTCTCATCTGCAGGGACAGAGCTGCTATGGTGGTGGAGACTGTTCAAGGATATCGAATTCGATCCAGACCATAAGCAGATACTATACTGTGATAACCAACAAACAATACGGCTGATTACAGCAGCTACACCACGGCTGAAGACGTCGCTTAGGCACGTCGATATACACCATCACTGGCTTCGTCAAGAAGCACAAGCTCACAATTTCAACCTTACATACATACCTACCAGCGTTCAGCCCGCTGATGGACTTACTAAACTACTGCCTCGCCAGAGACATGAAAATTGGGTATCACTTTTGCATTTTGATACATTTCCTACTACATAAGCTATAGTGCAGTACTATTCCTGGTTTTTCCTATATGGTTTTTACAGGTTTAACGAGGCTGTACGCTCATAAAGCTCTTTCTTTCACATCAAGGGACACTACCAAACTCCATACAGAACGGGAAGCAGTCAGGACCTCAGTGCTAGCTCTAGGAGACGTCCGACTATTGGGGACGCCCATAGTACAGAGCGAGGTCCACCAACACCGCGACGGCGGACGATCCCCACCTGGCACTGCTCCAATTCAAGCGGCTACCCACCGCACTCGTACAAGCAGCCCTACTCATGTACAGAGCAGGGGGTGGCCTATGATCACATCAGCTTCAACATGCGTTCGAATCTGAGGGAGGTGTGTAAGCCCAGAAGTACCATGTATAGTCACGTGGTTGCCCACTGACTAATAACGCTGTATTTAAACTTGCTCCTATCATGATACACATCACAATACACAATACTTCTTACATTCACAACTGCTTACAGATGATAATAATGAAGCTTCAGCTGCAATTGCCTCAACTGAACCAGATGCTAGTGGGCTTGGTTGACAACCTGCGCGTTGTGGATCATGGCGAGGTAGGTGCGGGGCACGACCAGGACTACTATGTACGTAGTAGTAAATCACTTGATAAGCATTGCAAATTGAATTTTCAAGAGGAATAAAGCATTCAGTGGAGGGTACAGATGTGAGCCTCACGAAAATTTCTAGTTCACAACTCGAAGTATTTGTATGTCCTTTGCTTTACCACACTGTTCTTGCGACTCTGCATATGCACCCTCCGGTGCGTGAGGAAAATGTCAAGAGAATTGATTTATCACTATTTGCGTCGTCTCATCTGCAAATATATATACAGTACTAACTAAGTCAAAAGTTTCGCTCGCTAACCGAAAACACCCCATCACCAAAATTGAACAACCATGACAAAACAGCCAATATCTCCACCAAAACAACATAAATTTTGAATTTGAAAAATGAAATTTATTCCTGAGTACTAGTACTTTGTTTGCCAGCCCCGCGCAGCTCTGCGAGCTGCAAGGCGGCGGGGCATTGAGTAGGTTACTGCTTCAATATACCTACGTGGGATCCTCCGCCAACAGTCTTTTAGAGCATGGCAAAAGCCATCCCACTGTTCTTCAGCGTAGCTGTAATTATCATATTGTGGGTAGAATTTGTTCATGCGTCGTTTTAGCACCCACCAGAGGTGCTCAATAGGGTTGAGATCTGGTGAGTACGCTGGCCAGTTAAGTGTTGTAATATGGTTCTCCGCGAGGAACGTCTGGACGACTCTAGAGGTGTGTATACGCGCGTTATCCTGCATAAAAATCTGGGAAGGCCTGTATAAAGGGAGAAGACCTCTACGGAGTGCCTGTATGTAGGATTGGCTAGAATATCTACCGCGGGGTGCATTCTGATCTGTTTCCATTATCACCAGTGGACTCCGCCGACCATGCCCACGTTCGTCCACCCATATAGCTCCCCACACCATCTGGCTTCTCACTATGCCCGTAGATAGTTCCGTAAGCATCCTGGCCTTCCAATTTTCTGCTGGGTAGCGAAAACACCACTCTTGTTCTGCTCGAGAGGTCTTCTGAATAGAGCACTCGTTAGAGAACTTGACTGTACGCCGATGCCAAGGAAAATGTCGGTGACGATATGCGAACTGCAACCGCTTACGGGCGAGTATTGGGGTGAGTTTTGGACGTTTCTTACATCGATATTTGACTATATTGCGACGCTTGAGCATGCGATATAGTGTAGACTTACTAGGTGGGCGTAAAGTGGTGCCGTTGGGTAGCATTATAGTCGCAGCTTCAATAAGGTCGTTGTACTCAATTTTGGGCGATTTACGTGCATGTCTCCAAATTATCTTCTGTTGATGGTCTGAAAGTATTTTGGGACGGCCGCTACGAGGTCTATCTTTTGTCGTTGCTGTGGTGTTGTACTTCTGGTGGAGGCGGCGGATGGTGGAGCAGGCTCGGTGAAAGGCTGTAGCAACTTCAGCTACTCCACACCCACCCATCAACATCCCGATCGCGATATTTCTCTCCACAATCGTCATATTTGGCATCCGGCGAACATTTTGTGATATTTCCCGGCCGAATTGGCGCGGTGCAGCGTTGGGTGCAGGCATTCAAAATTGAGATAGTTGATGGTAGAGTTGTGGTGGGGTAGCTACGCGAGCGAAACTTTTGACGCGTGGCTGTATATATATAGGCTACCGATTAACCTACGGTGAATCTACGGTCAGTCCGTATGTGGTATTATTCACAATGTCCGTGCTCCCGACAGCTGTGCAGTTTGCAAAGCGAAATTATTGAATTATGTATGTACTTTGGTGTTACCCCAATACGTGAACCAAGAGAACGCTATGTAACAGGATTACCAGGGTGAGCCCACCAAGTAATCGAAGTACGTACAGTGAGCTTCCCTAGCTTCTGGCTTGCTGGCCTCTGGTATTCCTTTGTCTCGGCTTCTAACTATCGATTCAAGCGCGTGTTTTGAATTCTGTGCATCACACGTTATAGATGGACTTTGCTACAACACTTAGTACCAAGATAGCAATCGGGTTGTGCGTGCACGGATCTCGCAACACTAGCCCGATAAGCCCAGAACTATGCCAAGCAAGAGAGGCGAGAGGAGAAAGGCATTGCCGATTATGACAGTGGTACAAAGACAAACGTTGTGGCCACGATAGTTCTATTTCTTATGTTTCTTCTTCTGTACGACAAGTGAATGCATACTCGTTCGACAGGCATCTCCGCCCATGACACCAATGAGACACAGAACCGTGTCGAGATAGGCGGTATCTAAACTGTCGCAGACTACAGCTCTATGTTGGCAAGTCAACTACATATTCGGGGGATTGAGGAAGCACTGTCTCAACGATAAAAAAAGTAAGAGTTGTACACCGCAGGTAAAGGAGCCCATGGGTTGATGTACAGGAGACGCTTAAGGCTAAGTGATGGAGTGAAGCTGTAGTGATGATACAGGAGTGAAGTATGGTTTAGAAACACAGTATGGTCCTTCCTTGTGCACCATGTTGAAGCTGATTACACAAACCAACGGTAGATGCGAAACTAGCCTATACAAACCTTGCATCCATTCTTGATAGAAATCACGAGTGTCATTGTTTGTTTTTCCACGCCTACCAGTTCAACTTGCTCTCCCTCAGGGAGCTTGATAGATCCAAAACCCTGTAACAAGCGCACAGTCACATATGCAGCTTCGCTGAGCGCAAAGTCGACTGAAACAAATTGTCAGCGTTATCAAGTTCCAATATCGCTTTCTGGTTCAGAAAACTCACGCCCAAGACAGACTCTAGGACCTCCGTGGAATGGCAGATAACCCCATCTTGCATTAGTTGGGTTGTTGTTCATTGGCATTTCTTCATCCCATCTCTCAGGTCGGAACAGCTCGGCATCCATTCCGTAGAGATCCGGCCGTCGATGCATAGAATATACGCTAAAAGCCACAGCGCTTCCTTTGGGTATAAGGACTGGTGATTGCCTGTCTGGCCCTCCGCCTTTTGGCAGGACCGTAGTTCTCGTTGCAGTACGTGTATTTACGGGAACGGATGGGTAAAGTCTTAAAGCTGAGTAATTTAGCATTGTGAGGAAACTCACTTTAGCAAATATATCTCTTACTCTCTTTGAGCACATTATTAAGATATGGCATTCTTCTCAGATTATCTCGGTTTAGCGGAATGTCTGTTGTGCATAATGAAGCGATTTCTGCACGTAGCTTTTTCATAACTTTTGGGTGGCGTACGAGTAGAAAGCTGTTGCAACTCAAATATCAGTAGTAGACTATATAGAATGCGTCGAATCATGACTCACAACGTCCAGGACAGAAGACATGCTGTTGTATCTCTACCAGCAGCTAGGAGGTTGACTATCTGGCCTCTGAGTGCATGTCGATCCGATGTCTTCTTTGCTACAGTATCCAAAAAGACATACCGCTCTGAATCTTCGTTTGCAGTGCGCTCAGAGGAAAGATTAAGATCAATGATCTGATCGGCAAACTTGTGGACGTTGTGACAGGCCTGTCGAAATTCTCTTCCGTTAACGAGCCAATAGAGATCTAGGAGTCGAAATCTTTTCGTCACCCACTGTTGAGCAGTGTTGAAGGCATTGGCGAATGTATTCTCTTTGATCGCTTCCGGCTTGACTAAGCTACGAACCGATTCACCAAACAAGAAAGCAGTAGTCGTGTCGAGCGTTAAGCGAAAGAAAAGAGGTTGCAAGTCGACCGTTCCATTGCTTCCTTGGAGAAGGTCTATCAAATCGTCTACCGCAGGACGGAATACCTCGAGATTCTCATATTGCTGATGTTTCAATTGCGGTCGGAGGATATCGCGAGAGTGTTTCCACTCAGCCCCCTCTTGGGTGAAGATGCCATCACCGAACATTGGGAAGGTGATGTCTCGACGAGGGCCCATTCCGAAATCTAGACACCATTAGCAAGACTACATGCTATATATAACTATGCGCACCTTTGAAATTAGTCGAAAAGATTGCCTCAAGATTTGCTGGCTCTATCGTGCCGTACGCTCTAGTACCCAGAAACTTCTGTTCAAGCGTATTGCCAGTTTGTCGGAAATGAAAGAGGAAGAGTTCCATCAATCGTGACTCCGCATCTGCACGGAAAATCTGCTCAAGTCGATCGACTCCGAAAGGTCTCTGATTCTGAAGCCTGGGAGCCGGCTGGCAACCATGGCGTTGACTGATAGCTTCATCTTCCTATTCTGCTGTCAGGAGAGCTTCAAGACTACAACATAGGGAAAGTCATACTGCTCGCTTCTTCCGTTCAAATATATACTGAATTACAACTCCAACGGATATTGTGAACCCAGTAAGAATGAGTATGCTGAGCCTCATCTTTGACTGGACTGTTCGGGATGTAAGAAAGCTCAATCCCACAGCATATGAATGAGCATGGCCGGACTGCAATGTTCGTTGTTAAGTGCGCGTTAGAGTTAGTTGTTGTAACGCACGGGATGCTTATAAATAGTATTGGACATTTACGAAGCCTACCTTAAAAAGGTATTGGTATACAAAATAAACATCTCACAAGCTGAACAATAGCTCCTAGCGCAAGCACACATAAGTGGATAGTTGAAGCTGGCAAATGTTTCCACTCTTTCGTTTTCTAAACTAATCCTAGCCCTAACTACTGCTTACTCCCTGTAAAGCTCGCGTGCTGTTTGGGCAGCCAGCTTATGCTTGTGGCTGTTATCAATATATTCTTTGCTATGCAGGAAAACGTGGTATACGTACAGAGCCACACAGCATATGCGCTCTTGATTTACAAACACCAGTGCGGGGTGATAATCATTTTCGATATTCATATTCATTCGAAATTGGTGTTCGCTTCTTGCAATAGAAGATGGTAGTCGTAAGCTCTTGGCATTTTACCCCGCGTACCTTGCTCCAGTGCGTAAGTAGTAATTTACTTTCGGCTAACAAGCTAGGCCTCATGGCTGTAGTGCTGACACGGAATGACGACAACCCTATCTAGAAATGACACCGACAAGTATTCAAGTGAGTATGCGCGCAAACAGGTTCGCTGGTGGATGCAGCATACTGCGCGATGAGCGCTCGCATTGGGATCTGTACGTGCCCATGGTCTTGTCTGAGTCGAACGCAACGCAGTCTAAATCAGACGTGGTGTCGGCCTCAGAGAGTGGTGGCGAAACAAATGCTGGTGGGACACGTTGACCTATACAGGGCTTTTTGCATAAAATCTTGTAGGGTAGGTTGGTGGGAGCTGGCAGTTCAGGGGCTCAACTACGAGGCGCAAAATATCGTTTTGATGTTCGGGAGATTGCCCATGTTTGACATTAGCGGGGCGATCTGTCGAAGCTGTACGTACTTAACTACCTATTTTTTGAATAGGGCTTCCAGATTTTTCACTTCCATGTCTTTGAGACATCTATGTAGTTGGTAGGAAAGTTAACTTGAAGAGCGATCGTTTTACCTTGAGCGCTGAGGGTGGCATTCTCGTCGTAAGTCATCATGGCACAAGAATGAATGTTTGACGCCAACTGCTGCCACCCACAGAGCAATCAATACAATACCTACAATAATTCAAATCCAAATATAGAAACAATTAAAGCATGTTAAGTTACCTACGGAAAATTGCTTTGATACCTATAAAATTAGATGTGCAGCCGTGGGATGAGGTCTATTTTTCCCCTACCAGTATTGTTCCGCTTCAAATTGATACACGTTAGTCACGAAGATGTTCATTTACGAAACCAAGAAGTTTCTTGACTGAAGCCTACTTGACTAAGAGAGCCCTTTATTTATCGGAAGCTTGCGATGGTGGGAGTAATACTTGTTCCAATAACTAAGGTATGTATATGGTGCTTGATTTGCTGCTCGCGGTCAGCTGGCCTACTGCAAGTACTCCATTTGACGAGGGACATAAGCTGCTTACTGGTAAGCAGGCGCACCATTGCGACGCAGTCCGTATCGTGTACTGAGCTGGCATCCTTCAAGATGCTTACGGTCACTATCGAGCCCTATCGCGGTCAGCCTCATCTGTAGTGATAGACGGCCACGGCCATCTTACAGTCAGGATTCGTATACCAATTGAGGAGTTTGAAGTTTTTACCTAACTAGTATGATACAGCGAATAGACAGCTTACAGGCTAATGAGGTAACATGTTCTTATAGATACGAGGTGCGTCGTTGATACATATCTATAGGTGCGAAGGGAAGTATGTTTTGCTTAAATAGATTACTGACTACGTATCTGCCTTGATATAGACGGCACTAACATTGTAACTTCGATTGCTGAATGCTGACAAAATCTACAGTAATGACTCACTGTTGTAACTGTGATTGATAAATAGCTCGCTATGTTGAGTAAATGATTCAATATTCAAAGGTTAATACAGATACTGTAATGACTCGCAAAACTACATATGGCATAGGTCATAAGCGTCAACCAGGAGAAAAACCTTGTAACAAGTGCGGAAAACCATACAAAATACTCGTGCTTTTGTTCCATGAATTCAAATGTGTACCTAGGCATAATGGGTATACCAATCTAACGAGGAAGCCTCCGCCCTAAGAACAATCTATAATACACAACATTGTCTTAAGTAAACTAATTACCACCTCATCATCGGTTACCCCTGCCACAAAATGCTTCTCAAACAAGACCAAACGTCTTATTACATGCTCATTCTTGTATCGAGAAACTAAACAGCCGTCTTAGCAAATGGCGTAACTATGATGCTCAACAGATTCAGCCAAGCTCAGAACTAGCCTCTATTTCCAAGAATTCTCTGGCGTCCTTGATCTTTTTTCTATTGTACCCTACGAAGTATTTGTTAACTAGTCAGTTAACTAGTTACATACTTTGCTAGTTAACGGTCGATGGTGGTATAGCTTGTGACTAAACTTAATGCTTCCAACTAGTTAGTTACGCAATATACTAGTTTAATAAAGTTAGTTAGACATTTCGCCAATAGTTACTAACTAATTACTCACGAGACCTTTACCTTCGTCCATCATGTGACTTATACTTCTAACTCGTTTCTTCTGTCTTTGGTCTTTGTTCTGTTAATAGCGCATACGAGAGAAATATCCACGACTGAAACATCTCCTCAATAGAGAAAGCTGTGATGCATAGTTATTAGCGATTGCGGCTTCACCTCCGCAAGCAATATTCCAAAAGTCCAGTTGTCATAAAATCGAGGATTGGCTAATCGCATAGGTTTTTCTGTAGCTGACTTATCGCGCTAAGCTCTATAGAAGGTGGGGCTGTTCGAAACCGTTGCGCAGCTGCATGTACTCAAGGGTGAAGCCGCAATCGCTAACGACTGCACCTATAGTACAGCGACCATAGACTCCGCAAGTCAGGTACTGGCCTTAGAATTACCTGCTAATATGCGTAAGGGATCTCTGCTTGAGCTAGATACGGCAACGTTCCTCACACGACTGTTTGTTATTGGTATCGAGGTCGACCCTCGAAAAAGGCCAAAGCTGAGAGCCGGCGATACCTGAGTCCCGTTGAAGAGAAAGCACTTGTTGATTTCCTGTTACGAACGAGTGCCAGCAAATCCTCAATCCGTATCAAGTAGATATGTACCTTCCCTCGCGTTCTGTATCGACCGCTGACGAGTATCAAATCGGCCTGCTGAGCCGCCGATTGAGAACTGGCCTCAATCCTTCTGTCGCCGTCATCTAGAGATCAAATCAAGAAATAACAAAGCAATCACGTGAGAGCGCCATGATAGAGTGATTGCATTTGTTTCTAAGGAAATATGGGATCAAATGCAATCATGTTAAGATTGTGCATTCATCTCTTCTATTACTGAGCTTTCCTTTCCTGCACGTTCGTATGATCGCACAAAACATTTGGCCGCACTGCACTCTTGATGCGCTCCGCACCGCCGTCATGACCTCGCCTGACTTCACCCGCCACTAAATGAACGTTATGCTGTCTTTGTCTGGTAGGGATTGGCCCTAGTCATACTTGCTACACTTTAGCTTACACATATAATGATTAGCGCGGACATACGTACTGTACGGACTTAACCACTGGGCTTCCCAGCATTTCTTCTTTCCAGGATTGTATATGTTTTTGCCTTTGATAGACACGATCGAATACTGTTTTTTTGTCTTCAAGTGGAACACCGTATGTATTGTAGAATCGGAGTCCACCCGCGCGGAAGCTTTTTACGCTCGGGTAACAGTCACCTAGTTGTATAGACAAATCGATTTCCTGACAGGAAGTAGTGCAATTCTTTATCACTCCAGTGTCGACGAGAATATAGAGTGAATGGTCGAAGTATACCCCGTCTTCTTCATCCCAAGCGAGACCGTTGTATGGATAATATCCTGCAGCTTCTAGAGAGAGGATGGGTTGAGATACGAAAGCAGCATAGAAATTATACTGAAGACCACTGACTATGGCATTCTCCAAGTCCTCAACTGGCATTCCCAAGTATTGCCATTCTAGCTCGTAATAGCGAGGTGTTTTATGCTTGTTGCAACGGTGCTCCTGGTTAGGGCCGTGGATAGGGAGCCTCAAAGTCGCAGCGGCCATCGTGTATGGAAAGTAGATTGAAAAGAAGCATGGAGTACTGGGTTGTGGTATATTGATTGCAATGTCTTGGGCGCACCATTCACTTCATATATAGTAGAGAAAGCAAGAACAAGCCCCTCACAATTAGGGGCACACATGCAGCAAAAGGGCACCTTCTAGCGCTACGATAGGATAGAATCGCTCGAGCATGTACGCCAAAATGAAGGGGCACCAGGCCTGCTTGGCATGCTCTATGATTGGCATATTTAGATACACAAAGTCTGCGAGAGCCATCGGTGGGGCTGAAGCGTGCCCCTTCTTAGCTTGATAGAGTTAGCGTGACTTGCCGTAAGTACGCCGCCCCAGGCTCAATTGGCTGCCCTCTATTCAGCTAGCTCGGTGGTTTATATCATGCCAGCACTGCTGATTGGTGCATCCGATTCTAATATGCACTTGTATAGGGCAACAATATCGTCATGGTGTCTGTAGGCCATCATAGTGCTGCAAAGTCAAAGCACCTGCAATTTTGTCCCTCACGGCGGTTCTTCCCCAACGAAGGGATTTGCGATATTACAAGCCCTACCTGTATGTGGTCAGTGCGTGCAACAGTTCAGCCAATGCAACACCCCACCAAAATGCGAGCCCACCAAAAAATGAAGGTTTTGACCACCACCACAACGTTATTATCGCGGGATTTTTTGGTGGAGTACTCGCACGATTGTATATTTGATATCTATCTACTGATATTTGCTGGGCAACCGCACACTACGGCCGCGGGTGGTGGTTTTGGTGGGAGGCTTGGCGGGCGGTGATGCATTACCACCACTACTTTCAGCCTCCACAACATGACGCCGCTTTGTTTTTTTTGTATTCTAACTTGATGAAGCTTTTCGTTTAGCTGTATTCTGCTTATCGCGAGCTTTTTTTGTAGTTGTAGTAGCGCGATCTTGTGCCTTTTGGGCGCGCGCGGCAGCCAGTTGTGCAGCCCTCGCAGCCCGGTCCTCCTGCCGCACCACTTTGGCCATTTCGCGATGCTCACGAGTAGCTTGTGCCATTTGTTTTTTATATGCGGCTGCGGCAGCTCGCTTCTCCCTCTGGTGTTTTTTTTTGGAGTTTTTTCATGCTCTTGCTGCTGTTATGCTGCCTCGCGGGCTCTGGCCTCCCTCACTGATCGTGGGCTTTATATCACCGCAGTGCTCTGATACTCTTCGTGCTGCTATAGATCTAGAAGTTTTCTTTTAGCTTTGCGGCGTTTTCTGGTAGTAATATTGCTGCGTAGTTCCTTGTTTTCATGGTGTAAAAGCTCGTTCTGAGTCTGCAATGAATGAAGCGCCTGTTTAAGCTGTTTGGCTGCATTTTTTGATGTATCCAGCACCGCAGCGGCATAAATTCTTGACAGCTGCCACTAGTTATCTCCATTACCTGCCTCTCCAATTTCTATATCTATATCGGCTCGTGGTGGTGGTGTTTTGAAGCGTTTTATTACGACGTCGGGCTCGCGCGGATGGATCCTAGAGGTACGAAAACTACTTAATATATTGTTAGCTATGAAAGTAGATATATATGCCGCCTAAAATATGCGTAGGAAATCACTTTTCCGTATATTAAGTAATTCTTGATCGCTGTGGAGTAGTTTAGTGAGCTCGGTACTATACGCGGTTGCTAGAGGTGAGTACACGCCAACATTAAGTGGCTGGAGGCTCTGCGTGGCGTGAGGCGGAAATACTGCGAGTAGTATTCGATGGGCATAGCAATACTCGATAAACGACGGCGTAAGGTGACTGCTATGACCATCGACGCAAAGCATTCTATAGTCGCGTTTTGCTTTCTCCTTCGTGCAGCGATCGAACACCTGCTCAACCCAAGCCAGCGCGAGCTCATTGTTACTCCATCCAGATGGGCTGCTGCAGCAAAAAATCTGGTGTTTTCCCACCTCCAGGTCCCGCAGCCATTCATCGCGAAGACCATCTACTCCCTCGAAGATTATCGCAGGATCTACTGAGCTCCCATCAGCGCAGATACACCTAATAATCGTGATCTAATCCCTACTCCCATCTTAGAGTGCCTTGCGTATTTTCTTTTGCTCCTACATAGCCTTTGAAAAGATTCTTTTGGATGGCAAGATCTGGCCGAGTAAGAAGCCCTTCTCGTCCATATTGTAGATATTATGTGGCGCAACCTTATATTAATCGAGCTTAGCATAGAGGAGATCAAAATATAATTAGTAGTTAGCTGGATTTTCAGCTAGATAGCGGTCGCGGTCAATACTAGTAGCTTTTCTGATGCATAAGGTATCGTGGTGACGGTGTAAAAAACGAGTAACTCAGCTGTTGGAGGGCTCCCATTCTGCAATAACGGCCATATAATTTTTTACTATCGATCGCGAAGGTGGTAGGCCGCGTTTTGATAGTTTTTCTATATATTTTACTAGCTTAGATTCTTATAGTGGAGTGAGTAATTGACGTTTTTTTGTAGCTGCTGCCCGCGACTGTGTTTTGTTTTGGTGCCGGCGCGTTAATGTTGTGAGCTTAACACTAAACTTTTTTGCAACTGCGCGGTATGAAAGTTGACCTTCTGCATCTTGCGAATCGATTGCCGCAATCGCTTTCTTGACGGCTGTCATGGTGGTGGAGATATCACGTGTTGAAAATGGGGGGTGGATATTTTGATGGGGCAGATAGTGTTGCATTGGCTGAACTGTTGCACGCACTGACCACACGCAGTACAGTAAATAGAAAAATTACAGTAGTTTTAGCTACAGAAATGAGTCTTTCGTGTTTAGCAATAACTACAGCTGCAACAATAACACACACTTAATCTACCTCCCATAGAAGCTTAGCCTGTCTATTCGGATTTTATGTACAATTTATAATGCACTAATTAAGGAAGCTATACTGGTTTAGTGAAGATATGCAGTCCTTGTCTAGGTGCAATTCGAGTTTGTACGGCTCGGTGTGCTAGCCCTTCACGTTTAGCGAGAGGATTTGGAACGCTAAAATAGCAGGATTGCAAATTTTTAACAGCTTACAATGTATAACTGGGTTACGCTAAAAGAGCTGGAACTGTGGTGTGGATCCAAGAAGCTTCTACTAGGTATTGCTCAAGCGCATGGTTACCAGCTATTCTTGGAAGCACATTGGTTGTTAATCTTGTTGGCTTCTGCTAGCTTCTTGCTCGAAGAGGTATCCTACAGTTATCACCAACATAAACATGAATCTAGCCAGCAAGACGCTTGCGCAACGTCTGCCTAGTAGTGTGTGTAGCACATATGCTGCTCGATCAGAGCACGACAATGTCCCTGTCTCAACTCTGAGCCACCGTAGGCTTGGACGACATTCGCGAACAGAGCAGGCTCAGAGTTAGCAGTACTCGAATCGAGAGAAGGAGAAGGCCCTTAGAAAGCTCTTGCTACTAATGTCTAATCTTGGACAACCTGTGCGGATTAAATACCTTCGCTCGCTAGCGTTTAGCATAAACCGTCAGTGGTCCATGAAGAAGTCGATAAAGTGCCCCAGGAAGATCTAGCCACAAGTTTTCGAGAAGTATCACACCGTACTCTAGGTAAGAAGGGTTAGATTGATAGACTGGAAGCGTCACCGAAACAACATACACAAGAAAATGGAAGAGTGGTTCGATATAATTAGCTAGGTACTACAGAATCTACGCATACTGCTAGAAAACGTGTATAATGTAGACGAAACTGGAGTCATGCTAAGCATTCATGGCTGGACTAAGGTCTTATTTGGCAAAGACGATGGGTAAGGTAGAGGTGTGGATGTCAAGCGCACTATAGTAACTACTATTGAGTGCATCGGTGCTGACGGAAGGACCCTTTTGCCATTCATCATATGGCCGGCTTCGAGCTATCGTAACAACTGGACTACGCAAAAATCCCTGGGTCGCACTACGCGTACTTAGAAAACGGGTATGACTACTCTAAGATTAGCTCAAAATGGTTCGAACGCGTGTTCGAGCCCCAGGCGCGCGCAGAAATTAGGCGGAAAACCACGAGTGCTAGTCTGTGATGGCTTTGGGATGCATGGAACGCTCGAGATATTACAGTTATGCCTTGGTTACAACATTATCTTGTGTTGTCTGTCTTATCGCACATCTCATAAGCTGCAGCTATGCGACGTCGGCCCTTTTGCACCCTTGAAGAGCGCGTATCGTGAACAAGTCGAGCGACTCAACCAAAGAGGCGTTGACGTTGTCGGCAAAGAGCATTTTACTTATCTCTATGGCCCTGCAAGAGATCGCGCACTAACTAAAAGGAACATTGGAGCTGAGTGGTCTACAACCGGGCTGTTCCCCTTTGATCCAGAACGTGTGCTCGGAGATGCCCCTAAATATCCAGTGGAAGTGAGTAGCAACATACTAAATCTGGAAACTGAAGCTATGAGTACCAATGTACTAGAAGTACCCGATACACCTATCACACCAGTAACGTCAGTGACAACAGAAGCGCTTGCGTCATTGCGCGATCTGACTATTAAAGACATACATGTGAGTACTCGAAAAGGCGAGCAAAGACGGATAGAGAGGCTGGCAAGCGCCGCTAAAGTATCGTTCGCCGAACAGGCCCTCCTTAAAGATCGTAATCGTTTCCTCCTTCAGATCAAACCGAGAAACCAAACCCCGCTAGTCGATAAAGCCAGTAGTTCTAGGCAAGGCCAAGGTAATGAGTTTTGAAGACCTTGAGGAGGCCGGAGCAAAGCGTGGTGCGAAGGAGCAAAGCTCTGGCAAGCAAGCCAAAGCGCGGACGCGGGCGCAAACGCAAGAGCAACACGCTACTAGTAGAAGCACCGACGGTCCCGCCCTCGCCAAGAGCCAAAGTAGTAGCGGAACGGATCGGTGCGCCTGAGCTAGCGCATGCGCCGGTATCTGCATGGAGAGCGCCTGTAGCTAGAATGCACTAGACCGCTTTCTCTATATGGTGGGGTCTCATGGTGTTCGATAGGCTGGACAAAAGGGGAGACTTAAATCGAATTTAAACATAACTACGTGTTGCTCAAAAGCCTTGTATTCACGCGACTGCTTTTCCATCTGTCCTGCATCGTGATGGACAGATTTTAAGCGCTTTACGTAGTAATGCTTGGACCCCTGCCAACAGCGCCAAGGGCCTTACCTCGTACGCAGCTCTCTATGCAGTGCACGTCGCATGCATGAAGCCACGCTTTACCCCGCCTGAGGCTTTAGTGTAGGTGGTCGGTGCGTGCAACAGATCACCCAATGCAACACCAACACCATTGCCAAGATTTCAACCCACCAGTTTCAACGCGTGATATCTCCACCACTATGACAGCTCTATCAAAAGCAATTGCAGCAATTGACTCGCAAGGTCCAGAAGGTCAACTTTCATATCGCGCAGCTGCGAAAAAGTTTGGTGTTGAGGTGTCAACTTTGACGCGCCGGCACCACCGCCAAACTAGGTCCCATGAAGCTGCTGCACAGAAACGCATGTTACTCACCCCCCCACAGGAGCAGCAGCTTGTAAAGTATATACAGAGACTATCAGCCCGTGCGCTACCACCCTCAAGAGCCATGATCAAGAAATATGTCGCCGCACTTGGGCCATGGGAGCCATCAGATACCTGGGTTACACGTTTCTTGCGAAGGCACCGCGATGCTATCACCAACAAAACCTCCACCGGTATTGATCAGGATCGCTGTAAAGCTGATAATATACAAGATTACCGTAACTACTTCCATCTCCTTCACGATAAGCTCGATCAGTACAGCGTTGAGCCACATAATATCTATAATATGGATGAGAAGGGCTTCCTCCTTGGGGTAACGTCACGCTCTAAAAGAGTCTTTTCAAAGGCTCTTTGGGACCAGAAGAAGGTGTCAGCGGCTCTCCAAGATGGCAGCAGAGACTGGATAACAGTTATGGGTTGTGTCTGCGCTGATGGAAGCTGGGTAGATCCTGTCGTCATCTATCAAGGCAAAGGCGGCCTTCGAGACAACTGGTTACGCGACCTAGAGGCTGGAAAACACCAGCTTTTCTGCTGTACAAGCCCTACAGGGTGGAGTAACAATGAGATTGGCTTAGCCTGGCTTGAACAAGTCTTTGATCGCAAGACAAAGGAGAAGGCGAAGCGGGACTGGAGGCTTTTACTGCTTGACGGCCACGGCAGCCACGTGACGCCTTCCTTCATCGATTACTGCGATGCCCATCGGATTCTACTCGCTGTACTGCCTCCGCACTCCTCTCACCGGCTTCAACCGCTCGACGTTGCGGTGTTTGGGCCTCTAGCAACTGCGTACGGCCAAGAACTAGACGAGTTCCTCCACCGCAGCCAAGCTTTGCTAGATCTGCAGAAAAGTGACTTTATACGCTTATTTTGGGCTGCGTATACATCTGCGTTCACATCTAATAATATACTAAGCAGTTTTGCAGCTACAGGAGTTCATCCGCGCAACGCCGAAGCCGTCCTCAAACGTCTCGTCAGCTCCTCCCCACAACCCAATACAGATACAGAAGTTGGAGACCATGGTGATGGAGATACATATAGACACCTCGCCAACTTGGTTGACGCTGCAGTGCCGGATACATCTACAGTTGCAGTAAAACGGGTGAAGGAGGCTTTCCATTCACTCCAGGTCACCAACGAGCTCCTACACGTTCAAATGGAGAAACTACAGCATGAAACTACCACCAAAAAACACCCACAAAAGCATAATAAAGTTTTGGATTTGCAACAACACCAAGAATACCAGAGCCTAGCAGTTGTATGGAGCCCTCGGGCAGTCAGAGAGGCTAGACAGCGTGAGGCTATACAACAACAAGAAGAGGAGGCAGCAAAACTCCAAAAAGAGCAGGATAGAGAGGCACGAGCTGCTGCTGCAGCATGCAGAAAGCAGCTTCAAGAACAAGCAAAGATAGAGCGTGAGGTGGCTAAGATAGCGAGGGCAAAGGAGCGTGAGGCACGTGCCACGCAGCTAGCTGCTGCGAGGGCCCGTAAAGCTGAAGAACGCGCTGCTGCAACTACAAGAAAACTTCAGGATATACAAAATATACCTATCCGAAAAGCCTCATTATCTCACAAGTCAAAAGTTACTAGACGTCGTCGTGTTGCGGCTGCTCAAAGTGGTGATAGTGTTGCAGAGCCGCTCACTAAGCCTCCACCCAAAACCACCACGCGCGGCCGCAATATCAAGCTGCCGAAGAAATACGAATAGATAGATATATAATATATCACTTACAGACTACTCCACCAGAAAATCTAGTAATATTAGCTTTTGTATGGGGCTGTACAGCCTCATTTGTGTGGGCGCCCATATCAGAGTTGGTGTTGCACGCAGAGACCTGTTGCACGCACTGACCACCTACACTA
>NRSV01000062.1:0-72633 GCA_002286855.1 Bipolaris cookei | reverse complement strand
TGGCTAGCGTCAGCATCACGCGACAGCACTGTTAAGATCTGGGACGCGAGTAGTGGGACATGTCTATATACGCTTGGGGGCCATAGCAGTTGTGTTTTCTCAGTGGCCCTCTCACACGACTCAGCCTGGCTAGCGTCAGCGTCTTTAGACTGCACTATTAAGATCTGGGAAGTGAGTAGCGAGATGTGTGTGCACACGCTCGAGGGCCATAGCGATTGGGTTAGCTCAGTAGCCTTCTCGCACGACTCGACCTGGCTAGCATCAGCATCAAATGACAGAACTGTCAAGATCTGGGACGCGAGCAGCGGGAGGTGTGTGCAGACGCTCGAGGGCCATATCGATTGGGTTAGTTCAGTAGTCTTCTCGCACGACTCAAGCTGGCTAGCATCGGCGTCACACGACTCGACTGTCAAGATCTGGGACGCGAGCAGCGGAACATGTCTGCAGACGCTCGAGGGCCATGGCAATTGTGTTAACTCGGTGGCCTTCTCACACGACTCAAGCTGGCTAGCATCGGCGTCACATGACTCGACTGTCAAGATCTGGGACGCGAGCAGCGGAACATGTCTGCAGACGCTCGAGGGCCATATCGATTTTGTTACCTCAGTAGCCTTCTCGCACGACTCGACCTGGCTAGCGTCAGCATCACGCGACAGCACTGTTAGGATCTGGGACGCGAGTAGCGGAACATGTCTGCAGACGCTCGAGGGTCATAGCGATTACGTTGCTTCAGTGGCCTTCTCGCACGACTTGAACTGGCTAGCGTCAGCATCTTTTGACTGGACTGCCAAGATATGGGAACTGAGTAGCGGGAGATATGTGCAGACGCTTGAGGGCCATAGCAATGGTGTTAACTCAGTGATCTTCTCGCACGACTCGACCTGGCTAGCATCAGCATCACGCGACAGCACTGTTAGGATCTGGGATGCGAGTAGCGGAACATGTCTGCAGACGCTCGAGGGTCATAGCAGTGGCGTTATCTCAGTGGCCTTCTCACACGACTCAACCTGGTTAGTGTCAGCGTCAGAGGACTCGACCGTCAAGATCTGGGATGCGAGTAGCGGGAGGTGTGTGCAGACGCTTGAGGGCCATAGCGAATGTGTTTCCTCAGTGGCCTTTTCGCACGATTCGACCTGGCTAGCGTCAGCGTCTTTAGACTGGACTGCCAAGATATGGGACCTAAGTACAGGGATGTGTCTGCATACACTTAATGGTCATAGCGATTACGTTAGGTCAGTAACCTTTTCGCACGACTTGAACTGGCTAGCGTCAGCATCAAATGACAGAACCGTCAAGATCTGGG
Organism: Bipolaris cookei; assembly: GCA_002286855.1. Lineage (NCBI taxonomy): Eukaryota > Fungi > Ascomycota > Dothideomycetes > Pleosporales > Pleosporaceae > Bipolaris > Bipolaris cookei. Next base: position 71,330 of record NRSV01000062.1, on the reverse strand, counting down.
ATGCGAGTAGCGGGACGTGTGTGCAGACGCTCGAGGGCCATATCGATTGGGTTAGCTCAGTAGTCTTCTCGCATGACTCAACTTGGCTAGCATCGGCGTCACATGACTCGACTGTCAAGATCTGGGACGCAAGCAGCGGAACATGCCTGCAGACGCTCGAGGGCCATAGCAGTGGCCTTAGCTCAGTGGCCTTCTCGCACGACTCAACCTGGCTAGCCTCGACGTCTGGCGACAGTACTATCAAGATATGGGACGCCAGTAGTGGGACGTGTCTACATACCCTTGATGTTGGCACATTTTTTCTACGGTTGTCTTTCGATTCTACTAGTACTTTACTCCATACAGAAAAAAGCACTATTTCTATCTCTATCTCTAGCTCACAGACTACAGACCGCATTGACACTACAACATTAAAATTGCAGTACCAGGGTGCTGGTATAAGTTCAGATTGCAAGTGGGTCATGTACGCTGGTAGTAACATATTGTGGATACCGTCTGAATATCGACCGTCAAGCTCGGCTGTGAGTGGGACCCGAGTAGGTATAGGAGTAGGATCAGGAAGGGTCTGGTTTTGTCAAGTGACTTAGGCAAGTAATGGTAGATCAATAGAGGACCTCTTTACATCCTCATATCTATGCATTTATTCAAAAGATTTAACTTTGTATAATAACTACTTGTTATACATAAGAAGGACTACGAGAAGTCAACACTCAATCGACTAATGATAGGTAGCAAGCAACCGCGTGGTGAAGCGGTGGTTAGGCGAAGCTTCTTAAGTTCTGTATATTACGTACTAAAGGCCACTAATCATTCGAAAGCTACTAGCATGCCAGCACGCGAAGTCCTCTTGGTAAAGGGAACGAGAGTTACAGCAGACTGAAACAACGCAGAGTACACTTAGACAAAGGCTGCATGTGATGCAAGATCAAGGACTATATCTTTTAGCTTGGCTATATGGTATCTTGGGGAAGCTCCGAATAATCGATAATCTTTGTCGTTTGCGTTAGGGTAGGGAAGCTCTATGCACACGTCTAATTTAGGATCCAGCGTACTTGAATGTCATTTTCTCCATGGCACTATTATTATGACTCTGACTTCCCGACTTGTGCATTGTACGTTGGTGTTGAAGTTGCCGGAGGTTTCCACCACTAACGGATTCCGAACGCCTGCCCGCAGTGAGCCATCGAGCTGCCGTAATGGGATGGCAGGGCAGTGAGCTACATTTCCGGGACGAAAGCAGATATCCATACTCACTGCCATTTATCATAGGTAGGACTAGCCAGACGTTGGCGAAAGGTGTGCCGAAAAGCGCACGCCTTTCGTACTGCGCAATTGTAGGGTTTAAAAGTCTCAGATCTTGAGCTCTGTAATCTAAACAATAGTGTTAATATTTCGTCACGCATTTAGAGTTCTGATGGCCGCAGAGCCCAAAAGTCTTGCATATCGAATATGCAGAAGGACATGGTCATATGTTTGCAGTCAGTGACGAGAGAGGAAACGATTTGCTATAAAGCTGTGACAGGTCGTCGACATTCTGTTTTCACGCGCCACTGCTCGTTCGCGAACCAATAGGAGAATAGGGTTGTTAGCGAGATGCAGTGAACGCCCACGCAAGCAAGGCAAACATAATAGAGCCGTGGGCTGTACGCAGGCGACGGTAAGTGAGAAATAGAACAGGCCACGCAGCGCATGCGTTGATAGTTTGCTCGGTAGTATGGCAGATGCGTGCATACTATAGTCAGAACAATGGCCCTTTGATGCAAGTGTCAAAAGTCAGGTCAGAATACCTCGTATTGAAGTTTTTAGCAATGACTACTAGGAATTTTGCTAACAAATTGTACATCTGCTTCTCTGCGGTTTGCCTACTCATTATAGTGGAAAGTGTCGTACAGGGATTGATTAACAGCTCTCAACTTATTTGCCAGAACCTTGAATGCAAAAGGCATGTAAGTTTCGCCTAACAACCCTTCAAAAAAGATGGCAAGGGAAATAGTCAAGTCTTGAAGAGAAAACTCCATGCGGGACCTCGGCCTAGAATCATGAAACATAGCTACACGATTTTCAAAGTTCGCCTGGTCAGCTAGTCTTTGAAGGAGATCCTCAAAAGACGATCGTGCGACACTAGAAGTCGTGAGCCATTCGAGAAGATTTTCCCAATGGTTCAATATGTGTTCGAAATCGCTGAATGCAAGCTTCGAGTCACTGTTATGTCGGAGATGCGGGCTTTGCTTGTAGAGCTGCTTCATGAGTGGTATAATCTCATGTAATATGCCAGTGTAATTTGGCTTGCTATCCAGGAAACGAGCAAGGTCAAGTTTTAGCTTTTGCTTAATTTGATCGGCCCCCGATAGACTGTCTTTATTGACATCAACGTTGTTGTTTTTGTTAGGTGCGTCTGATATCATGATATTGGCGGATGTGTCATTGGGCAGATTGACATCCACTATAAATGTGACTTCTGGATTTTGTTGAGGAGACAGAGTGCGCATCCGACACTGTGGGACGTCTGTCCTTCGGCGTTTAGATGGTTCAATTGACGATTGGGGAGAACCCGCTTCTGATTCGGTATTGATGTAGGCTACGAAGGGGAAGGATTTATCCGAATCGCTCGAGTAGCCTGAGCGTGCTCTACTCCTAGATCGGCTGCTGCCTGCTGTTGAACTCCCCCCGACCACCACCGGAGTATTTTTTCTGCGACGTTTTAACGACGGTGCGAGATCAGGCGCACCTAATGAGCTAATTGGTTCAATGTGCTCAGACTGCTGCAGGCGCAACGGCGATGCAATTTCCGGTGATAGCAGTGTGGTATGCTCCGCTGTCACTGAAGGAACGCGTTTTTCCTCTTTGCAAGATGCATTGATCTGCGCTTGGATACGAGCAGCCATCCAATATCTGAGGTTCAGCTGAATACTGCAAAGATCAGCATTTTTCTCGGATACACCTGCGCACTGTCACGGCTTACCTGTCTTGATCATTGCTCTCATATCTGGAGTCTTTGTTGACACCTCACCGTGGGCGCTCCCCTGGTAGATTGCTCTTTAGCCGTGGCTCAGCCCCGGTATGTTCACCCCATATACGCTCTCCAAAGCCTAATTTTTCGAGTATATGTACAGCTTCCTTCTTGAGAAAAGCGCCCCCGTTTAACTCTTCATAACGCTTATTCTCGTCCTTCGCGAACATATTGACCACTTTATTCACCTGTTTTGCGAGTTCGGCAACGTCACTGTCCAAGAAATTAGGATGTGGTTTGCGGTCGTTCTCCGCGACAAGCCACAGCGCTCGGATGTACTTTTTGTGGTGCTCCGCTTGGATGTCTGGGAATCCAAGCAAATCGTATTCATCTGGTTCGGTTGGCATGTTTTCTGTGGATTGTGTATGCGCGTAAAACTTCATCCAGGTATGAAGAATATGGTTCGACCCGAGTGGCATCCCTCACGAAGGGTTGAAAGTATCTAGCTTTGGATCCGGTCAGTAATCTGGTGGTTGCACTGTTGCTACGTGACGTTTGTGGCGATCTAGTGGCACTACGAGTTGAAGGGCGTGTCAGAAGACATCTTTACTAGATGCGAACGCTCAGGAGGAGGTGTGTTGCGTAACTGTTATAGCTTGCGAGCGCGCTCTAAGCGTGGAACGGTCAAAAGCCAGGATGCCCACTCGCGGTCAAGCAACGCGTCGCCGTTTACGGTATAGTTAACGTGCAGGGTCAGTAAGCTGGGCAGATCAGTAAGCTGGGCACCCCACCAAACTTCGCGCGACGTTCTGCGCAATTGAGCTACAACAACGTATTAAAATAATATAAAATTAAGATATATGGTTTACTATTTAGCTCTGCATGAAGTCCGAGTATGTCCTTCAACGTGACACTTCGTGCACGTTGGCGGCGCGCGCCGACGTCGCTCACCAGCCTGGTTCTGGCTACCCCCCATAAGTAACCTTTCTGCCTCTGCCACAAGCTGCTGAGCCTGCTGCACCTGGAGTACCCCACCAGAAGCAATATATTGACGCTGTTGATCTTGCTTTTGCCGCTGACGCTGTTTCTCTTCACGTAGCTTCTTATTCTCCTCTGCAAGTATCGTTGCTGATTGCATTGCAAGCTGAGCGCTCTTAGCAAGCTGGCGTATCGCAACGCTTGTTGGACTCTCTGGCTGCCGGCGCAGTCGCTCTTGGAGATACCGCACCTGCTGCTGAAGCTCTGCTACTGTATGTGGTGTCTCTGTCTGCGTTGCTGCCTGCGCTGTAGTGTTATTATCTGTGGTTGTCTGTGGTGGAGACGGTGTTCTGGCTACTGTGAGCGACGATAGAACGCGATCTGGACAAGGAGGGACAAGCCCTGTCGCCCGAAAGCCTGCCTGGATATTCTGCTGCATAAAAATCTTCGGCCGGATCCGTGTATAGGCTGCAAGGAAGTCTATCTTGTCAACGTGGTAGACCCCATGCCGGGCGAGCTCCTCAACCTCGCGTCCGTACGCGCGCTTAAGAGGAGAGTAGCAGCTCACATCTAGAGGCTGGAGGAGGTGCGACGTGTGAGGCGGCATACAGAGAGTGATAATCTTATTCTCAGTGCAGTACTGGTCGAACTCTGGCGTTGCGTGGCTACCATGACCGTCTAGAATAAGCAGCCGATAGACTCCAGCTGTACGAGCCGTTGTATGCTGGTTGAAGTGCTTTACCCACTCTACGCCAAGCTGATCAGTCGTCCAGCCGTTGTCTGAGGTGCCGATAGTCCAGTCTGGTGGGAGATTGTGATACCAGCTGCTCTGGTGAACCTTGCCAGACAGTATCACGAACGGTGGCAGAGACCAGCCAGACGCGTTAACGCACTCGATCACTGTAACCCACTCCCGATTGCCTGGCTGTACGACGACTGCCCGACCAACTCTATCAGAGCTAGTTACGACTTTTGACGTGCTAGCGACGCCCATTGCGAACCCAGTCTCGTCAAAGTTATAGATATCCTGGTCTAGCACGCCGTACGTCTGGCGCGTCTCCTCTACCAACTTAAACCACGCTACGATTGTAGCAGGATCTTCGTACTGGGCGCGCTGGCTGTTAAGCCTTCTACTCCACTTCGTCTGAAGCTCTGGCTGGCTCTGGATAAAGCGCGACACCCATTTCTTGCCTACAGGTTGTGGAGGTGGATCTTGGCCACGCGCGGTAAGTAACGCGTCTGCCATCCGTCGCACGTCGATAATATGGGGTGGAAAACCACGACGGTCAAGGTCTAGGATCCACTGCACAAGGGACTGCTCTTCAATGGATGATAGCTTACGGTTAACAGACCGTAGCTCTAGTCGTGGCTGAGTACCATGAACGCGAGTATGTAGTGTTGATTGTGGCACATCATATGCTTTTGCAAGAGCACGGATAGATTGTTTTGGATTATTACGATAAGACGCGATAGCAAGGCTTATTCTGCCTTCACGAGAAGTCTGTATAGAACGTTGTTGTCGCGGCATGGTGGTGGTTGTGTAGAGCGTCGCGTCAAGTTTGGTGGGGTGCCCAGCTTACTGATCTGCCCAGCTTACTGACCCTGCACGTTACGTACGTACGTACTTACGTAAGCGAGATTAGCAACAAGCAAGGCCCTGCCTTCCACGTGAGCCTCGCACTGCAAATGGCACAAGAGTACGCAGAGCGAGGGGGTGAGAGACGGAAGGTAGCTATCTACACAGACAACCAGGCAGCCATTTGGTCAGTGGCCAAGGCTGAAGGTCGATCAGGAGCATACATTTTCGCAGACATTGCAGAACAGGTCAAGACGCTCCAGGACATGGACCGGCCAGTGACAATAAGGTGGATCCCAGCCCACACCGGCATCCCAGGAAACGAAGCGGCGGACAGGGCCGCCAAGGAGGCCACAGGATGGAGAGAGGACGGGCGCAGACACCCGCCAGCAGAAGCGCCGCCCAAGCTCTATCCAATCAGATCAACCGTCAGGCGCTGGTGCAGGACTCAAACAGAGCGAGCATGGGCAGCCAAGTGGCGAACAGAGGCGAAAGGTCGAGCAACTTACAGACACACACCGTGGCCTACTAAGAAAGTACTTCAGACACATGAGGGCCTTACTAAACGACAGAGCGCGCTGCTAGTGCAGCTGCGCACCGAGAAGATAGGCCTGCGCGACTTTCTCTTCACCCAGAGAGTGCCAGGGGTTACCAGCCCCCGCTGCCAGTGCGGGGAGAGGCGACAGACTGTCGCCCACATCCTACTCCACTGCAAAACGTTTAAGGACCTCCGGAACCAGGTATTCGGCAACCTCCGTGGACGAAACAACCTCCGGGCTATCCTAAGTAAGCCACAGCTAGCCACCAAAGCTATCCAGTTTGTAGAACAAGCGCAGATCCTTGGGCATGTTGGGATCGAAGACGCGTAGACGACAGCCGAGCGCTGGGGGAGACTGTAGGTATCGCGGCCGCAAAACATGAGGCAGCACGCCTCTACGAACCTGTAAGCACAGCATACTGTTAGTAGAGCCATTATCTAGATGAGGTGCCAGCCAGATTGTAGATAGTGGTGGAGGGGAAACGGCAGGCCTCTAGGAACAGCTGGCTCCCATAAGGGAGTGACGTGGGGCGGTGCGGATTAACATCTGCGCGGCGTCGGCTGTTGGCTACGCCAGCCATGCCGGGCATAGCTGCGGTGAAAACGCGGCTGAAACCGAGTAGGACTAAATCAATCAATCAATCAATCAATCATAGCTGCGCAGCACGCGGCTGAAACCGAGTAGGAGTCAATAAATAAATAAATAAATAAATCAACTTTCCACGTGACGATTGTGGGTATTGGCTTGTACATGTTTCTACTCGAACACAAACACTATAATTTTATCGTTACGAGAAATAATTACCTGCCTAGTATTATAAGTTTTAAATCTTCTCTACTTTGCCTATGTCACTTTCCTGAGTTTTATAAAGACTTTACTCTAGAAAGAATTAGATACGCAATTAGTATCTCTCCCCCTCCTAATTAACGTAGAGCGCTTTGAGATCACAGTTCGCGATATACGTCTTCGGCCTACTGATTAATCTTGAGTTTCCCAACCGCTTACAATAGATGCGGGTAGAACTTGAGTTAGTAGCTCTGTCAAACCTTGAAACGGGTCATCTGCTTCAAGACCTGAATAGAGTTTTGGAAGGGCTGGTGGTGATGGCTCAGAAGAAGGAGGTGTATATTTAGGTCTGTATATGTCACAATTGTGATCTGGAGACTTACGACGGATTATATATAGCGTATAAAGAGCCTACAGCTACAAAGGGCTTTAGTGTTGCATTGGCTCCCTGGTACCTTCTCCCAAGACTTTAGGTGAGAATCACTGCTACTGTGAGTTGTTTAGGTGATGCTGATCCAGGTGGCTATCGTCAATTTTGTGGCCTATATGCGCTACTGCTGCAACACTGCGCACTGATAATAATAGGCACTCTACCCATTGACTTTCTACGCTCAGCCCTACATCTGTGCAGAAATACAGCCTTCTAAGGTTAGCTCGAGGAGACTAAATCATATCATGCTTTTGGCTTGCTTTTGCTACTTTGATAGCTGTAGTCAGCGCCGCAATTGCTGCGTATTTCTACCGCCGACTACTGCAAACACCTAGATAGCAACACGTCTATTACTGAGAGCCTTGCTTTCTGCAGCAACTCATCGTAACATTCTTGAAGTCTTCTCTTGCATACCGCGTACGATGGTCACCTCTTCCTACAGGCTTCTATCACCTTGTTACTATGTATCCCACGCATCACTAGAAATCAAAGCGCCAAAACGGCGCCTATCCACGCAACAACTTCTATCTGTGCCTATTCACCTGGTTGTTATTGACGCTGAGTGCTGCACGTCAACCAAAAGTTCTGATTCTCGGCAAACCTCAATTCCAACGACAAAATAATGACAGAAATAGACCACCTGTATCTGGAGGGTCGCTTGGTGAAGCGGCAAAGTGCCCGTCAATTCAGTTCCTGGTCGAGACTTTAATAGCACATTATGTCTCTGTGACAGAGAAACCAAACCCGGCAATTAAACAGCGGCCTGTCTTAATTGTCGTACTCATAGGTTTTGATGCAATTCCCCGCTCTGCACCGCCATAGAAGAAGGCGACAATTGCACTCAGTAGACAGTTCAAGCAAGATAACGTACTTTTATTATCTAGAAGTTTGGACAGAAATACCTCGACTGAGCGACTAGACAAGTGGAAAGATCCTAACGGTCCGTGAATCATAGTCCTCTCAACGTCTTTCGTAAAGGTAATCACCTTAACTAGAGCGAACTATGTTGTTGTCGTGGAGCCTTAGGACCGACAGGTAAAACAAGGACAAGCTCTATTTTCCATATAACGTATCAGTCGGCTAGCAAAGGTTTGCTACGGGTTCATCTTGTTCAATCCAGAGTCTGAAATTAAGGTTGGCATACTTAATCAGCAGCGGTTCAAGACGATATTATTACGAATCATGATTACTGAGGCTGAAAAGCGAAAGATAGTCACGTCGGCACAGATTAAATGGGAAGATACGGTGGATGATGTGCTATACGAGATTGATGGATTGACCTGTTAGAGAAAACAGAGATGGATGATCATACCGAGTAGGAAGAAGACGGCCGTGCGGAGATGAAATACCTAGTGACTCAACCACCCCTGTATGGTACCTCTATTATGATAGGATGAACCCAAAGGTCGCAAAAACTATTAGTTTCTTAAAGCATAATCAAGACTTAAATAGACAGGTACCAGTCGCTGAAAATTGCGCCATACATGAGGTGTGGGAGAGGCACAATTGGCGGCGGAGGAGATCTTTACTGGGATTGGCAGCTTACACGACAAACTGGGGCTCAGACAAGATGAATCAACGCCAGGAGCGCGACTAGGAGAAGACTGCGTTGTCGTTCCAGTACCGGGTTGGAATGGATTGGCAACGGTGATGAGATTAACGAAACTGATGGCTGGCCATATATGGCGGATTTGCATCGGATCGCCGTTACGACTTAACACCACTCTAGACGAAATATCGATGTAAGGAGGCGATTGATTTCTAAGTCTTTGACATGGTGAGGGACTACACAAGTGTTATCGTTAAAGTTAATAAGCTAAGTCAGTAGCGGATCCTCTGTGCAGTCAGCACCCACATCCCAAAAAATGTCACTGACTATTCCCATTAACCCACCAGACAGTTAGCGTTTTTCAAAGGCAAATCCCTTATAGTCACTCAGAAATTACTAGGAGCCTAATGAACGCTCTGTGACTAGGTATCATCGCCCAATGCAACTTCACCATGTCAATCGCGATGGGTTCGATCGAATGATAAGGCATTTTGATTGCTGATACGTAAGCTGGACTACGTGCATAGTGCGTGCAGTGTTTTAGAAAAGGAATGAATATATCAGGGATTTTAACTTTACTACTTACGAAAGCTCTAATGTGTTCGTAGCAGCACCTCGATTATGGCACTAAGACTATGAGCGAGATGGCAATACCGCTAGAGTATGTGACTTGTGCTACTATTCAGAAACGCGCTAAATGCGGAGGCAAACGCTTAGTAAATTTGTGTCTTTAGTTCTGCGCAGGTGTGGTGGGAAAAGTAGTGGGCTCCGTACCAGCGTGTGATCTCGTTCACAAAGAACGTCTTGTCAACAGTTTCGACGTATGCAAGGCCGATGTTGAGGCGAACGCCGACCTCAAGATCCTCGAAGACGAGCATGCTGTCGGGACACGCGCGTAGCGCCTCAAATACGAAAAGCGCAAAATTAACAAGACCGAATCGTTCTATTAGAGACTCTAGGTCTCCTCACCACCGTCCATGTTACAGTGTGTCATGTGGTAAGCAGCGTACAGCCCACAAAGAAGATCAGGGCATGTCTCATTGGGAACATGATGCCGGTCAACAGCTCCCGAAGTATATACATCGGTCAGATATATGCACAACAGAGTACCGCCGAGGTTATTATGTAGTAGAAAAGAGGAAAAAAAAAAAAAGATGTGGATACATAAGACGGCTTCTGCGCGCCCGTGGGCGGGCAGGGTAAATACGGGGTTTATAGGCTCCATGGCCACCGAACCGTTCGGCATAGTAGATACACGGTACGGCGAACCGTGGTTTGGTGGAGCAACATAAGGCTCTAGATTTTTTGCTTCTTTTTGAACGCTGGTTCGCTCGGTGTTTGCGGGTGTGGCTGCGGTTTTTCCTTTTTGTTTCGTGTTCACCCTTGGCTCTCTTTACTCGCAGGCTTACCAGTGGTTGTGTCAGATTGATACTAGCGAAAGGGGGGATATATGCCTGGTTGTCCATTGCATGTATGTAAGCACAAAGTGGGTCAGACAATATACACGTATTTTTCCATAGGCGACGGCGTATATGGGGATAGGAAAAAAGGGAGAAAGCAAGAGTCTTGTTTTTGCACTTTTTGGAAAAAGCTGACATATTCTGCGTACATGATTTGTGATATCCCGGTATGGTCAAGCAATGGGCCAAGCAAAGGATGTGGGGCTGTTGTACAAGCTGTCTCAAAGCGCATAGTGTGTCTATAATATTCGTGTTCCCTACTCTTCGTTATGCATACAAATGCAAAATTGGCTAGTAGATTTCAAAAAACATAACGGAGGCTTACAAGCAAGTTAAGATCCCAACACCATTTCTCACGACCAGAAAGCACTCAATTTTATAACGTAAAAAAAAAACTCATCAATGGTACCCTCTAGTAAATTAATAGCACAAACAAGTTATACCAAGTAAGACCGTGAAAGCCGTCGTGCTCACACGACATTGCAAACATGTGAATGAGACCCAACGGGAGGGGTTGGATGAGCATTTCTCCGCGCACCCAACTCTAGCATCATGAACTGCAACCACAACATGACATTGTAACATTACCACCTAAAAGCAATAAATAAATAAACCACCTTCTAAATCTAAACTTTGAACAATCAGCCCTACGCATTGCGCAAACACAAACGAACTTTCCCTTCCCGCAGAAACCAAAAACTCCCCAATCGACCCGATCCATCCCTCCAACCTTGCCTCTCTACACAACTGCCGACCCGCGCCCATCTCGCCTCGAAGACGAGCATGCTGTCGGGACACGCGCGTAGCGCCTCAAATACGAAAAGCGCAAAATTAACAAGACCGAATCGTTCTATTAGAGACTCTAGGTTCTTTTATTTAAACAACCGTACTGCTAGTGCTTCGGTCTTTGATTTGGACGCAGTATTTGCAATGGTAATTACCTTGCCGGTTTGACCGCGGATGCCCTGTCCACTCGGAACTCGCATTTCGGGAGCGACGCAACGAATTCTTGGTGGAACCAATGTGCTGAGAAATCAGCACCGTCCGCTGGCGCTTTCAACCGCTTTTACGTTTTTCGTGGTTTCTTTCCCCGACGTTTGACTCTCTGGGATGCGGCTCCCAACGCGTGCGCCTCTCGGTGACAGGTAAGTTGATGTCGCTTTCCACCCTTCCGCACATAGATGTGTGTAGCGCAGCCACTCTTGGTTTTCTTATGTATGTACAGTTTGCGTCTCGTTCTGGATAGAGCATCGGCAATGACCATAACATATCTTCGGTCGATAGGAGAACCTATCTGGGGACGATTTGGCTATATCGACTAAAGTTCGGATGTCTCCTGACTTGTCTCTCGCCTGCTGCGCTTCGTAGTCATTCGGATAAGCACGGAAGGATGCTCGATAAATGTCTTTTAACCGGCGTACGGCACTGTAGATTTCGTCGAGACTGGGATTCATAGGCTCGTTGGTGGTCCAGTGCAGAAACAAACCACTGCGTAGTGGCTCATTGTTTTCATCTATGTAGGAGCTATAGAGCAGCTGTCCCGGAAATTGTTAATCTAGCCAGTTCCATGTATGTGCCTGGGCGGAAAAAATAATTCTTTGCTTCCTCTTGCATGGCTAGAATCGTGACCAGGCCCTGATGTATGTATATAGTAGTTTGCATTACTTCTTGAAACGACTATGTTGCGCAAGGTCATCGAACGGGCTCGTGTTAGCCAGGGATCGTGGCCTAGGCTTTCATGATCATCAAAGAAAATCTGAGTGGCGAGAGTAGCAGTCTCTTATAGTGGATTTTCGTCCGGAAATGTAACCTATATCAGCTTCTGGTATGTCTTTGGTGCGTTGAGGGAAGATGGGGGCGCTGATACTTGCGAAAGTAATGGAAATTAGCCTGCTACTTTGAAAATCTTTCAATAACTCTGAAGAGGTTTTGCCCATTCGCGCTCCTCTTTTTGTTGGATTGTCTTTGTCTCGAAAGGTGTTGCACACGATTTAATAGGAGATTTGGGTACCGCGTTACATCTGAGATTGGCAACACAGCGCCCACTTTGGCCGGGCTCTTTTAGTCGCTTGCGATAATCCTCGTATAGATTCTTTTTTATTTCTTTTTAACCTTGGAGAGGGTATGACAGCACGTGGGGTGGGACGCAAGGTGGAACCTGAGGCGGGACCTGAGGCGGGACCTGAGGCGGGACCTGAGGCGGGACGTGAGGCAGGGAGGTGATGGCGCTATGCCGATATTGTAAGATAGGTAGTAATGACAGCCCGCCTGGTGATGCTGAAGGGGGGTGCAGCTTGAGCTTGGTTTTCGACTGGTTTTCGAGCTCGTTCTTTACGTAGCTGGTTTTCTGGTTGAGATTTTGGTTGTTCGTCGCATGACTAGGCGCTATCCAAAAACGGAGAGTCCTAATATCTTGGCACGGCTAATCAGCGCAGAGTTTCTTAAAGCCAATCAAATCGCGTTTCTTCTTGCACGAAAACCCCCTGCGGGACCGATTGTGATATGCAGCTAAAGCTGCAATAACAGTGAGACCTTCATGAAGTGGGAACGGAAACGCCAAAACAGTAGCTCTAAGATATGGTGAGGGTGCTACAACGACAAGTCGTACGCCAGCTATGTGGATAGGGTATAGTGTTCTTCAACTTGTCGATCCATACTTATACGAAACTCACTAGCCACTCTCATTTACAGCTTTACCATCCACCACGCTTTCATAACACCTAGAATGCTTTACTCAGTATGCCAGAGAGGTTTTCATAGTCGTGTAATAATGTCGATGCTACTATCAATAAGGCTTATAAAGCTATATTGGATAGTGAAACTGATGCAAGCAATAGCGATAATAGCGACGATAGTACTAACCACGATAGCCCAAATTTGATACTCTCTGACTGTGGAGTGCTTTAATGATATATCATGGTTTCATCAGGCTGTAAGACTTGGTCACTCTTGTTGATATCTATTTGGCTTAAATTTACGCGTAGGATATGTTATTATTGGAGTAATCATCGTTATAATAACGCCTGTCTTCACCCTTCACTGCATGAACGTCCCGCTGTCGTTACCTCGCAGCAATGGAGTATAGTCAAACTTGCCGTGATTTAGCTTAAACATACAACGATTAGTGTATATATACGTACTTCATGCACTTAACCACTGGCTCTCCAACGCGCTCTCCATTCAAAGTTTTTAGTCCTTGCTGCTCTCGGTAGACACGATCGAACACTGTTTCCCGCTCTTCAATGAAGATTTCGTGCTCATTGTAGAATTGAAGTCCGCTCGTTCGGAAACTTTCTACGCTCGGGCATTCGTCACCTAGCTGTAGAGAAAGAGAAAGCTGTTGACAAGAAGCAGTTGTGCAATACTCCACCACGCCGGTGTCCACGATAATGCACAGCGAACGATCTAAGTATGCTCCTTGGCTTCCGTCCCAATAAAGACCGTTAAATGGAATAAGCACTGCATCCTCCAGAGAAAAGCAGATGATATATGCAAAAACGCCATAGAAGTTATACTGGGGATCGCTGGTCAGGGCATCCTTCATATCCTTTACTGACATCATTAAGTGTTCCCACTTGAGTCGATAATAGCGAGGACTTTTATGCTTTCTGCAACGATATTCTTGGTTGAGGCCGAGCGTGGGCAGCCTTATACTCACGGCGGTCATCACTGAAGGAAAATAAATTGAAAGAATTACTGGACTGTGGTATCCCGATTACAATGTCCTGGGCACATGTTCTGCTCTCATGTATAGCAGTACAAACCAGAACAAGTTCTTAGCAACATACATACAGGTAGAAGGGCACGCTCCTGCACTACTAACTATGGGACAAAATCCTTCGAGCGACGTACGCCGAGACGAAAGGGCACGAGATCTACTTGGCATGCTCTATGATTGGAGTATTTACACGAGGTCTAAACGACCATGCTTGTCGTCTGGGCTGCTTCATACCAATAGCTCGCTGTCCCAACAGAATGGTCTACGACAGCCATCAGTGTGCTAAAGCGTGCCCCTTCTGAGCTTGGCACGCTTTCTGAATTAGTAGCGTGGCCTCCGCGCCGCCCCACCACTAGACGTATCAGTAGCGTTCTGTATACTTACTGTGGAGCGTCCACACACGCAAAATATGTTATCGTGCTTGCTATCGCTTATCTGAAATGAATATTTGCTAATTGTCGTACTGGAACTTATGGGCTGTTATTACCGCCGTGATATTTGCTTACTAGGTAAGCAAGCTTCTGGTATTAGATGGCTTGTTCTTACGAGTTTAGCTCTACTATTCAGCTAGCTCAGTGATCGAGGCCATGTTACCGCTTCTAACTGGTGTATTTGATACGGAATTGTATGTACTCTACGTAGATTGTTTGACGATTAGTTCACAAACTAGTCCCTATACTTAGTTGGCGAGCCAGCTTGGACGATTATATTGAATCTTGGGAAGTGTATAAAATCGACGGACATATTGTCACAGAAGATAATGATTTTGGTAACTAGATAATACTGAGTCTACTTCATTGATTTTTATACATCATACGGTTGCTTTGTTTATATGTACGTCAATAGAGGTGTGCAGCTCGTTTGTATGCGCGACTTGCTTGTGTTTAAACTAATCACATCACCGCTTGTGCTTTACACAATGTTCAACCAAATATCCTCTTCCTCATGGGCGTAGCTATTCCTGAATAAGGCTTCTGGAAACCGAGATCCACGAAAAACCTGCGAAGTAGATATGGCTGCAGTAAATCCGTTACTGAAAACATCTGCGATCGTTTGTTGGGTTGATCTCCAGAATCACTTATGGTGTTAGTGTGTATTAGCAGTTCAGTATTGAAGGTCATAATCACAGATTTCCAGTTTGAATATACATACATATTTACAGCTAGTTACATACTCACTAATTAGATTGACTATATTTCCGTAGGTAGCATGGTATGCTATAGTACGCTTGCTCAATTGTCTTTCTGCTTATTCTTACGAGAGGCGGTGCATTGTTCATCAGCCTTTTCCAGGCGTGTGTAAAGAGTCAACCGTACCAATGATACGCTTACGCAGTAATTAGATGTCAATTCTAAAGACAACGACATCTCAACTTCGCTAGTTAGTATATAGACCGTTTCGTTATCTAACGTGAACTTCATCAAGCTCTATAGGAACTGTCACAATTACATACCATTGGTCTCCGCTGCTTGCACTTCAATACTACGCGTAGAAGATCCAAAAATGGCGCCCCGTCATCATCCATCCGCACTTAACAGCGATTTCAACCATATAAGTTATCTACAGCCTACAGAACTTCAAGAAATTCAGTTCTTAATAGGGAACGATCTAATTAAAGCATCTCTCTGTAACTCGAAAAAGAAAATGCTTGCGTGTATCGAAAACAAAGACCTCCAAAACTACTCAGAATGGCAAGAAACACTCAAGATCGTGTTGTCTATATCCCTGAAACTTAATCATATGAAAGCCGCAAAGGTACTGGCTAGTTATCTGCATCCCCAATTCTGGCAAAAACACCTCTTACAAGACTGCATATTACACGAGAAATGGCCACAGGCTGAATATCTACTGACTAAGACTTCGATCAAGGAGAAAATAGAGGGAGACCTTGACGAGGAAGAATTCTTTGATATGCTTAGGACAGCAACAATGACACGACCCGGTTATGAATAGGATCATGAGTGTGTCATTCAAAATTTGGTGTCACTTCGCGGTACATTTAACTACTCTAACTACGCATACCCTAGTTCGTATGAAGTAGACGGTGAAAAAGAAGATGAAGAAGAAGAAGGAGACCCATTGTCGTTTGCTATACAAGCTGGTTCACTTGATATGGTTGGACTTTTGCTCAACGCAGGTGCCAAGCCCAATGATCAACATATTATTACTGCAGATAAACTTGTGACGTGCGCGAAGAACATCGAGTTTGCGATGAAGAAACATAAATCAAACAAGCGAAGGAGACAGGATTGAGTCGAATCCGACATCTCAATATGCCAATAGATGGAATCTCACAGTACTAGAAGAAAGCCACAGGTGGTCATTGTCACGTCCGAATAATCGGAAGCCTTGTAATTAGTGGTTACAGTAGAATTATAAAGCAAGCAAAGAAAGGGGAGAACTAGTCAGAACATTTCTAGGATCAGAATGGATAATTGGTAGTTAGTGTGTCACCGCATCCCAAAGTCCAGAAGCCTCTGATCATACCCAATATAGATTTACTTGAGAATTACTAGGAGTAGTAGTACTAGCAGCAGTGACTAGTCATCAAAAATTTATCTAGTATTAACTAGTTAGTAGGGTGTAGGCTAGTTGTGTATAACTACTCCTTCCCTCATGAATCAAATGTGTAAGCAAACATCAAACCTGCTGCCATGATTTTTCGATTGAGCTGCAATACGTAGTAATTGAGATGAAGTAGATGTAACTGTAGAACTATGAGCACTCTGTATCGGATGCATCTATACTCATATTCAAGGTTAACAAATCCGCCCAAACCGAAGATTGCAGCGTGCGGTCGCGACTATCTGCCATGCCAAATCGTGGAGTGTTCAAAGCTATCGGACAACTACGCGAACCGAAAAGACCCAGTACATAATTATTATCGTATTAGAGCCAAGACTCGAGCAGTCTAGCTCCGAGGATCTGCCTGCCCGCCTTCAATGTGTGCAACCAATTCCATCACCTGCAGTTTCGTACAGTCATTCGCGAATGCGGTTTCGCGTCCGCAGGCGGCGTCTCAATAGTCAAGTCATTATAAGATTGAAGATTGACCAGTCACGTCGATTGCCCTGTGGCTGACATTTCGCGCTAAACTATTGACGGAAGATATCAAAACCGCTGTGCAGCTGCGTCGAAGGGTGAGGCTGCAACTACGAATGGCTGTACATATTGCAAGCTTCAAGGTTGCATCGTTACTCTGCAGCTTGCCAACAAGGATCAAACTTTTATGATAGCCTTGGCGGTGGCGACGGCAATGATAACGGAGGTGAGCAGCATGAGACTTTTCGAGACAGACCAGAGATTGAACCGTGCAGCCGGATTAGGCTGATCTGACGCTTTCATATTTACAGCCACTTGCATTAGTGTCAGGTTCTTTTAAGTATACGTAAGCGAAAACGCTTACCTCCCCGCCCTCCTCCCCCCGCCAAAACGCTTATCTTGATGATCCTGCTCACATTGTGTTGGCTCTGACACGTGTTCGACGAAGCGGTAGGTTTTGTTAGGCGTGATGATGACAAGGCAACAATCAAGGTCTGCCGTACCTCCAACTTCCAAGGGCAAGCTCGCCTGTGTTCAGATTGCTTGTGCCAAGGCAAACATCTCACTCGACAAGGGCGGCAAGGCCAGCGACATTTTTGACTTCAACCTACCAAGGCAGAACATCAGCCGGTATACGATGACCAAAATCTTGGCCGTGGTATATTCAAGCTGCTGGAGCATTGATGTGCCAGGCTGCGAGAGAGGTGCAGAACAGTGCATACTACATGAATTTTTTGGCTAAGGAAGAGCTCATGGTCATGACACCCTCACCACAATCTCGGCTTTGGTAACTGAATATGCGCAGCACTACAACGGTGTCGGGGCGAAAAGCTCGACTACAATTGGAGTCGCAATCGCTTCCACGGAAGAGACACAGCATTTTGCATCACCCGGATGCGCAACATGGACGTCCCTCTACATGGCCGCGGCTGCAAACGGCGTCCGCTACTTCCCACATCACCGGTACTTGAGTTGCCTCGACGACACACTCAGCTCCCGTTGCGACCCGCCCTGCCTCAACAGCAAATTCGTCAACCACCAGTTGTTTTGCCATGCCTAATCTATGATGTGGAGCCAACCAGAAAACAGACAAAGCCGCTACGAAGAGTTGCCAAAGAGGCAACCCTCCGACCCACGGGGTAAACATTGGTAGGTAATGTGAAAAGCACACCACTTCCTCTATTCAGCCGTTCCATTCCTGCTGACCGTAAGGTAGCCTCTCATCAGTATGAACTGTGATGGACGCATGTCATAGTGGATCTCATCATCAAAGTGCTCTGCTTCCAAAGGATATCGGTCGTAGGCCAGGCAAGGATCAAGTTCCCATTTGAACAGAGATGTAGGATATGATGTAAAGGCACGATTTGTGTCGACTACAGAAATCCTATACACAACTGGAATTTCACACACGAAACCTTCCGCATCGTAGAAGCTGGTTGGTCACTATTTCCCGACGTCTTAACTAAACGTGGATGGCCAAAATATATATCAATTAGTTGTAGCAGTATTTATAAAATAACAAGCAACCATGTCGTCTTTGAGGGCCTACGTGTGCACTCGCCGTACCTTCCAAATCAGCATGTGCGCGGATGGTCAGTAAAATCGCGAGTCAGCCAAGTGTCTATATAAAGCCTAAGTTTTGAGCCTCAGGGATAGAACGTTTGGTGCACGGTCAAGAAGTTAACATCAACTTGGCGATTGAAAATGCGTTAGTATGAGACATAAGACAGCGCATGACTGCATTGAACCCGAAAATTGGTCCATGTAACTTATAGTAAATATAGGCATGGCGGAACAGAAGGATAGCCCAATGAAGTGTAAGCTTGCGAAAAGGGCGACGCGAGCTACTTTTAGGTTTAAGAGTTCTTCCAATGAGTCGTGTTCTTCACCCGTGTATTATCGCGCTCTTTTACGGCCTAGTTATAGACTCAGTTTTGGCCTTAGTCTCAACAGGGCGAAAAGGATGACACAACATGATGACCTTACGGCTTACGATTCTAGTCTTTATAAGACAACATGCTTTGCCCTATTCTATTCATGGTGTTCATATTATGGAACAATCTCTTTTGTTTCGACTCCCGCGTGAGCTACGCGATGAGATTTACAAGTACGCGCTGTATCATGCTGGGGGGCTCCTTTACACTATCGGCAAAAACGGCGTAGGGAGGCTTTGTAGAAAGGCGAGGAACACCTCGAGCCGCAAGAGCGTGCTCGCAAAATTTTACGACCGCTCACGTCGCATCGCAAAGGCGCAGGCAAAGCGCCATGGAATCGACTACAATCAGCTAAAGCATGTGTGCAGACAGCTTCGTGATGAATCGTCTGCGTTGAGCCCCCACGGTAACGTGGTATTCACGAAGGGTTCTTCCACGATGAATGCGTTCGAGCAATGTCTAATCCTTTTCCAACAATTTCCCAAGGTCCGATCAGTTGCAATTAAGTGTTGTGAATCCTTTGCAAGTGAGTCATCCCAGGGAAAACTCTTTGAGACTATCCAAAAGTGTGCGGGTCACGCTCGTGTCTCCGTTAGAGTTCACATCCCTCACTGGTCTCTCGCAGATCCAGACTTCGTCTTCCGTGGACTTTTCTACTTGTACTCGCTTCGAAACGATGCTACACTCGTGTCTCGTCTTGCAAGAGTCTCCCCTGTGACGTATCTGTCCAACTCTGCCTCGGAGATACTAACAGTAGACCGACCAATACCAAAGAATGTCCGATTTTATCCATGGAACGACACGTTTGATCAGCAATTGTTGGAGCAAATTCGTCAGAAGCAACTCCTTCTTGAGCACCCCCTAACCCAAGCAGCTATCGGGGACATAGAAAACCTTGCCCGCACCTGGATCGAGAACGGGTTGTAAGGACTATAGCGCCAGCTCTCTGCACTAAAATGATGCTTGATTGTAGCAGTCTACATTAGTGCAGTTTTTTAGAAAGAGTTCAATCGTCCTTATGTTGTGGTATTCATGAACTGAAAGCTTCTAGAGCGTTCAATACTGTACAGCACTCGCTTCCTCATCTCCTGCTCCCTGAATTGTCTGTGAATGCCGCGTGCATGATATCCAGTAGGTTTTTTAGTGCTGGGAGATTACCATGTGGCATTCTGTAAGAGCTATAATTAGGTAAATAGTTAACTTAATTAGTCGGCAGAGCGAAGTCACCAAGGTCGATCGTCACCGTGGGCTTTCCAAGTTTGGCTTCTTTGTTCGGAAACTTAACTTAGACACGAACTAGTCAGTGCAGGCCACTGTACTTCTGACAAGCGCCTATATAAGGTATCAATAATAGATAGCGTCTCTTACTCATAAAATGATTAGTCGGATGAGTTAAAGTTAATTCGCATATACCGGCAGAAATTGTGTTGCTTCGTCAACCACAAACTTAGCTTACTTTCAAAACTAAATATTATACCGCTCTCTAACTAACTAGCAAAAAAGAGGACGAAATGCTGATTTGGTTCAAGAACGAGATCGAGAAAGACTGGGAAAGACTAACTAGTTAATTAACTAGTTAGTTAGAGCGGTTTTATTTGCTTAGCACTACACTGAACTGTGTCGGCATAGCCCATTCCAGCCCTTTTTTCTTAAATCTTTCATACTTTGTAGAGTCGAGGATAGAGTAAGTGTATTGTACTTAGGTCTACTTTCGTACCATATCAAATTCTTTCTCTTTCTGTTAATTGATTTCCATCATACGCATACATTATCCTTACTGACCAATATCTTGCAATAGTACAAGAAGGATAGCGTATCCAGAGAATAAGCTTTTAGGACTTCTAAAATGCATCACCTCAACCTAAAGCGACTTTGAAATATTAACACGTATGCAAAAGAGTGTGCAGTACAAAGTTGTCGCCGGCTCACTATTCACAGTTTTGAATTGAGTAGCGATTCCCTCAAAGCTCAATAATGCTTTGAGAAAACAAAGATTGGTCTTCTCTGCATAATCGGACTTTTTCTTGTCCCATTTAGGCTAGGCTCCTGCGGTCAATTCTGTCTGATATTCGTGATGGAAGATAGTTATTTAGATGCTAAATCACCCGTACAACCTGGAAGAGGGATGGCTATCTTACGAAAATAGAATTACCAAAGGCTCATCACCAGGCCTACTACTTACCATGCCAGTTACATAACAAAGGATGTCTCGAAAGGACTTCAAAACGCTAGCTAAGTTTTGTCTAACTTCATGCCAAGCTTCCCTCTATAGAACCACCTAAAAACTGCACAAGACCTACCCAAGTGCGCAATAATACTGTAGCGGACCTTTATAAAGGTCCTATAGACGTTGTCATCCACCAAATCGCATAGAACAACTAGCGACGAACAGCATAACGTAGGTAGTGTAGCTTGATAATCAATTATCAAAAATCAATTGCGTATAACTATTAGTTATGTGTGAGATGGAAAACGATTACAGATAGAAGGGTTGTAGATAAAGTAAATGTTGGAACATCCCACGGTGAATATGTTCGGGACCACGTCTCTGAACTTCATCTTTCATTAGGAGCGATTTGGTCTAGCCCAAGTCCAGATATATCCACTAAAGGTGGCAGCCCTAACAAAAGATCGCTCGTCACCTTAGCTCTTCCCATAGAAAACACCATTCCATCACCACCATGTCATGTATTAAGGAATAGGCTCCCTATGGTCGACGGTGCTCGCTTTATTTCTGAATTTTGCGTAGTAGTGTCATCTTTAAAGCCAAGCAGACCCCATTCAACAGTGGTAATCATTAGGTGCTCAAGCGTGGATAAAGACCTATGGCACTTTCTGACATAATAGATTTCATACAGACAGTCCCTTATAAGAGGAATATACAGATAGTCGAACTGAGCGAGGACTAGGAGAAGACTATTAAGGTTGTTTGCTAATGCATAACTCGTCCACCTTGCACATGGACCTCGAAATCCTTGGAAATTTTTAGTGACAACAAGGTCTTGAGTATGATTAGAGAGACTCAAAGAGTGGATAAGGCCAGAGGGTAGTGTTTTTTTGGATGCTGCTGGATTTAGTAGAGGTCAAACCTAATTCCTAGAAAACGTTCTCAACTTATTACAGTATGAAGAGGCCATTTTATTTGATTAGAACCTTGGACGGAGCCAGTGGGACTTGTGAGTGAACAGTGTACTTTATCTATTTGCTAAATCAACAGAATCTATGGACGGTGGGAGATCAATTATGGGGTCGTAACTTGGCAAGTCTCTATCTCTTTCAACTATGGACCTCTATCCAACTATGTACACCGTTAGGGGACTCTAGAAACGAAAACGAAAACTCCTTGTGCTTATCGTTTAGATCCAGCGCAGTAATAGTCTCGCATATGTGTCGCATATTTCCTCGAGTCTATTGATGAATGGCAGCAAGGGCCTCTTCTCTAATCGTTTCAATGAGCTCCATGCCCAGCTCGTAAAGAAATCCTTCTGGGAACTAATTATAGTATGGCGCTAAAGCTCCCGAAGGATCAATGAACGCTAGGGTTATGAATTACTGACTCACGTTAGTTTGATTCCCCTGGGGATTTCTGGCAGTATCGTGGAAAGTACTCTTGGGCGAGTCGCCAACGCCAATGTTGAGCGTGAATGGAGGACCGTCTAGGGTAGGTTTAGGGACCAGGGAAGCGACATAGTGCGTAGTTCAGCCAGTATACGAGGATATCCCGACTGCTCTCTACTGAGTATCAAGATGAGCGTCAAGAGATCCATTTCGTCTCGAGTAGACTGTTCTGTTGAGTAAATTCTGCCCACCTTAGTCAGACAACAGGCTATGTCGAACAATTTCTCGATCTGCAGTTCTATTAGCTAAGAATTGAGCTCATAGATAAGGTAAAACGGTGTGATGGTAGGATGTGCACGGACGAAGGGGAGGGGGGAGGGGCGAAGCTAGCTAGGGCGTGACGTTAGAGTTAGAAGTCGGCTAGCGCGGGTCTAGTAAGATCATAATATGACAAGGGTCTCAGCACAAGGACGAAGAACTGGAGCGGGCATGAACTCCAATGCCACGACAGGAATAAGCAAGCAAAAGAAAATGAATCTACTTACCAAGTCGACGCCATGGACTTCTATGGATGGCCATGAGAACTGGTCAGATATGGCGAGGAGATCGCGGGCAATCTTGATCGGGTACTTGAACGTAAGCGGCGCGTCTTCGGAGTTGCTGCTGACGAGCCCTTGAGAAACACTGAGCTGCCAGATCTGTAACCTCAGCCACTGCTGAGTGATACGGATTTGCACTTTTTGCGCCTCGCAGCACTCGAAAGATGTAGGAACAGCCTCTGAAAGCAATTTGTGCAAGTATACTATCCCTGTACTTTCCACACCTGTGGCTGCGTTATTCCACAGGTTGATAAAAGTGCCGTCAATGATATTGAACATATTGATCATGAGCTCCAATCCAACCGCGATTGGCTGATCTAAGAGTACTTCATCTAATTGAGGAGGATTCACGGTGGGATATAATGTGATAGTTCGGTGTTTGCGTAGAGCATATGTTCTGAAAGTTATTAGAAAACGAAGTAGAACGCAGAAAATGTCCTAGAGCGCGTAGACATACCGTTCAGCAATGAACAACAGCCAGTATAGAACGCGCATTTCTGGTGCATCCCAGGAATCGTGTTTGTAAGTCTCCTCATTGTGCATACCCAGCATTTCCGCGGATCGTATAGCTTCTTGGAGATACATCCAGGCTGTGTACTCTTGCCCCAGCCCAAAGTAGCAGCCACTGTAAAACCACGAGGTAAGCACGCTCATGTGCGTGGGGGCCTTGTGGTGGTCATAGCCTTCTCGCATACAAACTGATTCTTTCAAAAGCACTTTACCAATATTGAGATTCGATATGCGAGCCATCTCTGGTAAGATCACACTGGTAGGTGGGTTGTAGTTGGCCTTAATCATGACGTATGCACACAGTGCAGCAATCATACAGTACGACTCAGTGAAGCATTCCACATGAGCGACTGCTTCCTGCGCCCTTTGGCGGTGCAGGACGGGCTCTGAGGAATAGACATGACTGAAGAAGTATTCTATGCAGCTCTCGACGAGAGCGGGGAGTAACAGCCCTCGCGTGTGAGCAGGTGTGGTAGGAGGTGAGCATCCATCAAAGCCGAGATCGGTTGAGTGACCAGCAGCGAGCTGAGCGTTGCGCTGAGTCTCGGGGACTTCGGCGTGGATACTCTTGGGACCTGGCTTTTCCGGGGTTGCATTATATGTGCAGGTAACGCCAGCAGAAGCACAATTCTTGCATGGTACGGTGACTCTTCTGTTGCATTTGGCCTTTCTCCGACGGCATCTGTACAGGTCGACAGTGTGAGTGTGGGAGCATCGGTGTTGAGTGTACCAACGGTACGTACCTATCGCAGGCTCGCTTGACCCGAGCCTTCGTGGGTTTATTAGCTATTAGCTTTACCATACTCTGTTACAAGTAGAGATGTAAGTAGTTTGCAAGAAGTGAGTGCCTCTAAGTATCTAATATATACCCATTTTACAGGTCGATTGGATGAAGAGAAGAATCGGGACAAGGCAAAAAGGGGGAACTGCAACGTGAGCAAAGAGTCCGAACTCCACAGCTTGGCCAGGATCAACCATCCTTCCGCCCATCCTTCCACCCATCCCACCACAACCTAGACCTCAAATCGCACATGTCATCTGCTTCTGCACAACCTGAAACATCCTGGATTTTTCATATTAACAGAGAAAACAAGTAGTCCATCTTCAATGATGACTAGCTATTTAACAGATATTTTTCCGGAGTATAGGGGGGTTCATCCACTGCCAATTCTAATTGCATTACTCACTCTTTGATGGCTCTTTCACGTCACCACTCGCATGAGATCCCTTGTGGTGTGTTGTCTTTTTTGTTTCCACCTTGGCCTCATTGAAAGCCGCTAACACCTACCCAGCATCGCATGCTGATTTTTGACTCTATATACTGTAACATAAACATGTGTCAATACGCCAGAGACTCCGATCAGATTGCACGATTGTCCACTATTTCTTACATCAATTAGATGACGAGTCTTTTACTACGATTTGAACCACTAAACCAAACCTGATGTATTCTCTAACACTCAGCTAGATCCACAACACAGGAGTGTCTTTTTCGAATACATCGCCTAGCAGGGACGTGCCTGAGCTCCAATGCATGCTGGCGGTGGGACCGGGAGCACGGGCATGAGTGGCATCCTCGGGAAGGAAAACGTCTCCGCGGCAGAGCACAGACACCAACACGCCCACCCGCTTGGTCTGGCATCAATGTCTCACCCCCTGTTTAGGCCCCCAACCTCGTCCGTCTGCCTACTCCCACAAGTGTAGGCAAAGATTAGCACAGGGACCGTGCAGAGCTCAACTGTAGGTCTCATGGTCATAGTACGCCGCTAGTCTCTCAAAGCAGCCCTTGCATACCCTTGGTGTCATGCGATACAAGCTGTGTGATCCTTCAAGCCATGCTTGGGTCTTGTGTCTGCTCAATCCTTTAGCCTGACGGGCACGCCAATCACATGCGAAGTAGGCACAGGCTGTTCAGAAGAGGCAGAGATGCCAAGCCTTCCAGAACTTCTGACGTGGACTCGGTCCTATCCACAGCTTTTCTTGGACTTTGCCTGATCCCTGAGCATTGCTGTAACTCGAGCGATGGAAGAGAGCAGATCGAGATTGGGTATCGAGACTAGGGCAACAGTGATGGGATGGCCATGCTGTATAGGTAGGTGACTGCATCTGGTCACACGATTAAAACCTTGTCACCTTATCCTAGCTGTCATCCCCTTTCTGCCTTGTTTGCCTTGTTTGCCTTGTTTGCCTTGTTTGCCTTGTTTGCCTTGTTTGCCTTGTTAGCTTTGCTGGCCATGACAAAGCCCATCTTAGCCTGATCCGGATATAGTGACATGAGGATGTTTAGATCGTCTGATATCGAGGCCAGAAGGGCTTGGGTGCACATGTGAGGGTCGCGAGGTGCCTATACCTTGAATTGGCTCGGGCTCAATAATTATATTTAAGAGGTATGTTGCGGGCATGCTGTATAGCGTTAGTAGTAATGTCTTTATTCCTTTGTACTTAATCTTTTGGTTCGAGAGAAGAACATACGACTTCTTCGTACGCAAATTCTCAGATATTCGTACACTCGCCAAGACACTCTTATTTCTTACATAAGTGCGGATACCAAGAGGGTTTGCTTTGTTAACTGTATTATTTGTCAGCTTTCATCTCATACTTCTCAACTATTAAATGCTCCCCGATTTCATCCCTTTTTCTCATATGAGTGCGAACATCTGTCTTGTTCTCCCGCTGCGATTCGATCTAAACATTGATTAAGCTAAAGTTCCTGTCATGGACGTCATCAAACGGGTCCGCCCGAAAAACGACCACGAAGAACCATGGAAAGGCATAGAGTTCAAGGAACGATTTAGCTTTGACAAATTATATGAAGTTCTCAAAGATTAATACCCCAAATATACAAATCTGCAGCAAAGAAAGCATGCAGCTGTAATTGACTATCTGAAACAAGAACTCCAAGCCATGAAGGAAAATGAACCAGCTTTAGAAGCATCTGCTCCTAAACAACATGAAGAAAAGTCTATATCCCTTCTTCAGGATGTAGAAGAGTCACCGCAACCAGCTATGGATGTCCACTGCTCTGAGAGAAAATCTGCGAACGCGATGTTGCCCAAAGAGCCTGCTGCTGCGTCAAGCACGGAGCATGTGCTATACTCCACTTTCAATGCACAAAATCAATCTACCCAGGCTCTCCGTAAACGAAGGAAGATGAATCCCGTGGAGAAAGCTTCATACAAAAGGACTAGGGCGAAGGGGGCTTGTGATAGTTGCAAGCGTCTCAAAGTTAAGGTGGATATTCTCTATTTACCAGACACTGATACAAGTATATATAAGGCTCACAAGGTGCAATGTACACATAACAGTGGTGCGGCAACTGAATACCGGGATTCGGAAGCTCTCAATAGCACAAAGCAAAGGTTAGTTACCTTGACTATTAAGGGAAAATTCTCATATCAGATAGTTTACCGATTCCCGATGCGAAAACATCCAAATCTGATGCAATAGTCAAGCATGAGCCCTGGATTTGACAGGTGCGATACTCAAGGAACTATAAAAGAAGCGTTGTACTTAGCGGCGAAACTTCGCTTGAGTAGCACTGTCCCCAGACTAGTTTGGATCACGTACAAGGTGTCAACATAGTACTCTATAGTTCATCTATCTTAAGTGTTAAAAAGCTGTTTTTTCTTCACCTGCCGAGCCTTACATGCTAGAACAGGATAAAAAACTCCCTAGTTTGCCGCGAATGATGTCTAGTCTCAAAAGTAGGCAGTTTTTAGTTCCATCTTTTCTGGTTGTATAAGATGTGGATACCCCGTAGGGTATACACACCTCTCTGCTTCTACCTCAAGAAACGTCATATGGGGTCTTTTTTCGACACTCTTATGTGGCCTGGCAAGTCTACTGCTATCAACCAAACTGCTTATTCTTCATTACGGAAGTCGCTAGATCATGCATGGAAGAGTGAATGCTTCGACAAAAGCAATAGTCTTTCTCCTCATTACAGCCATACATCTTGCGAAAATTGTTCTTCTTACCACCATCGTCTGGATATCACAATAGATTCCCATGATCAACTGCATCACAAAAAAGCAAGAAGAGTCACCACTCAATAAAACTAGTTCTGCATACAGCAGTAGCAATTTTCTGGCGCATTGCTTCTTTTGCTCTATCTGTGAAGACTACCACCAAAAGATGAATGACTAAAGAAAAACTAATAGTATCCCTCTCTTCCTCTTGGAGCGATCTTTAACTAGTTCTCGAAAAGGTTATATTTTGCGAAAGAGAAAGACTATCTGTCAATGCGATTCGGCGAGGTGGATGTCATAAAGATGCCTGACTATAGCGACGGGAAGACAGAGTTTGGAGATTTGGTCGCTACCAGATTGTGTCGAACTGGCAACCCCAGATTCAGTCGATTTATACTCCGTGCTGGCACTGAGAGATTAGAGCATTACCAAGTTATTCGAGGAAGCGACTTAGGTCCTGGCGGCGCGGAAGCACTCCAAGACTGTGATGACGGATCTTCCCATTTCACATTCGATCTCTGGAAAAGGAAGAACGAACTCAAGACGAACGGAATCGGGGCAATAGGTCTATGTGTAGTCATGTGTCGAGCCGAGGATTACGAATCAGGGTCCAGGAAACGTCGGCCAGATACCTATGCAAAGGTCATGTACAATGATGGCACCATCGATTGGGTGACTCGAACAGAAATAATTCAATTAGTTGGTAAGAGCTTCGCAGAGAAAAATCTAGCTACATTGGAAGGTTACAAAGAAAAGACGAAGTTCCTTGAGGCGCACAAGAAAGCAGGGCTACATCCAGGTACAAGGCAGCCATTAGACTCAAAAGATCATGGAAGCACATCGTGGCTTTTCCTTGAAGGCGGGCTGCCAGGCGGCATAGACGCCAAAAGTACAGATAATGAAGAGGATCAAGATGGCGATATGATGGAAGGGATTGAAATCAGACAGTGATCTTTCGAGATGGTCATCCTCTATTCAAATGTCTCTGATAGGGTCGAATCTTCTGACTTTGGCGTGGGACTTATCAGCATCGGCTTTCGTGTTACCAGTAGCTGCAAAGTGTTAGACAAGTTCAAATGATATTTTCGAATCCCAGAGTACCATCAAAATGCGTGCTATAGATAGCAGATAAAGAGTTGGGTGCTGTCGGGCTCCTGCTTGGTAGTACGTGTGGATTCCTCTTGTCGATATAGATAGCTAAGCGTCATTAGCCTAGTGTGAATAATGCGACTCTTTTTCTCACCTGCTGCGTTCTTCCCCTTCACTTTCTCTCCTTGAGCATGGATTTGTGTATTTATAAGCCACGATATCATCGACTCAAGGCTAGCCCGTGAGACAGTCTTTTTGGTCATTACCCTAATCATTTCTTTTGCTGATCTCAAACAACAATGTTTTTCCTTATACGTGTAATCTTTCCAGGGTGTCCTAGGCCTTTTCTCCATAAGTTGGCGTGCTTCATATACTACCGTCTTCTAGAGGATTTTAGTAACATAGAACTGAACCAACACTTAGAGGAAATCAACGATACCGATAAGTGCTCCAATTCCGCATCATTGAGGCCGGCGTCTTTTCCAAATTGTTTGGCCAATTGGGGCAGGGACTGATAAGTCGAAGCTGGTCGAGGGGTGCTGGTCGGTATTGTTGTGTGTTCGTGGCCGGGCCGGTCGAAATTTATTGTACTCTTACTGCTATCTGTGATGCCTTAGCATAGGTTAAACGGCAGTCTCTCATTCCTTACTCAATTCCATGGTGTTTTTGAACATTGTCCTTTGGGAAGTACTGACTTGTTGCTCAGTTGTGAGCACCACGCTCGGTGGTAAGTTTAGACTTTTTGTGCAGCCCTCGACAGCTGAGAGATATTCCTGCGTGGTGGCTGCTCCGTCCATAGCGGCTGCTTCCGTGCGCCGCTTGGAGGGTTAATAAATTGTTTGATGATGCAAAGAAAAACTGCTTAAGGATGAAGGTTTCCATTTCACAGGATACAGCGAGACCCTGAGCTTTATATCTGGGCCTCAGAGTCTTTTTTTAGATGGGCAAGCTGATTCTGGGGGCTGAGCATGAGCATCAAAGCAACCAAGAGTCAATGCATGCCGATTTGTCAGGGGCATCTTCATCTGACCTGTACTTGGCGATGATTGCATATGGCCAGCACCACGCATAGAGCAAGTGTAGGATCACAATCAGATCTTCGCAATCGCAGGGGGGCAGTTCCCTTTCTTCATTTTCCAAGGTCAAACCGGGCCTGGCTTAATCTCGAACCGATGTTGGTTACGCACTACACCAATGCCACCTTTGATTAACCGAACTGGCCTCCAATCAGTTAGAGTCCAGTATGCTGTATTCGATACGTCTGAATGTCTCACAATGCTAACGCAGGAGTGGCGCGTGATAACAGCCGTGCGACTGGGGAACCGAGGAGGGCGCACGGACTTTCGGGGCCAAACGAGCTCGGACTACTACTACGTACTACGTACGTAGTAGTCGAGCTCCACAAGCACGCACAAGCCCCGCGCCATCCAGCAAATCTAGCGAACCTACTCAACTTACCCAACCGGGACAGACGTCAGTTTGCCGCACGCATAGAAGTCATGGATGCACGGGGGCTCAAGAAAAAAGCTACAAAACGTGAAGCCTAGAAAGACGCCAGTCACACTCAACCGCAATGGGACAGGTTCTACGTGTGGCAGAATACTCTTACTCTATCAAAGTAGACGCTGATCTTGAGTGGTAGTACATCACCAAAACCGAGATTGATGCACTAGTAAAAGACAATCCAGGGATCAAATGGTCTGAAGTGAAAGCCAATGATGTCGAAGAGATATACGGCCGTGTTAATGCTCAACTGAAAGCTGAGGATATTCCCGAGGTGCGATACGACGTTTTTCGTTGGCGCATGGCGCGCGCAATCCAAAACCAGAGGGAAAAGGGTAGGTGCAGTGGCATGCCAGAAGGCTCAACAGTGGCTGACATCCTACATACAGCTAGTGGAAAGGGTGGGGCAAAGGCTGCCGAGACGGCAGCCGCTGGCCCCAACCAGGATGCTGAGCAGGAGTGAGGCATGTCGAGCCATCCACGGAAGGGCGGGCAGGCCGCATCCCGCCACACACCAGGGATTTTGGTCATTGTTCATTCTAACGGGTGTTACGCCCCACTGTTGTTTTCGTTCACAAGCTAGTACGACGCCTGTCACAGTAAAACGCAACCATGAACTATTCTCTCCACCCTTGATCCTAGCTCTCGACGCGCTATCTCTGTCTGCTATCATGTCAGGGGTCACGGGGTTAAGCCGGGAATGGGGTATTGCAGGCGCCGGCGAGAGGCGAGAAGCGGTGGGTGACGGATGAGGGAGGAAGGGGCACGAAAAGCACGGCCCGTGTCCGCGCATAGAGATCAACCAATGACGCTCTTCTACACAACCCCTTATGCATCTGGACTTTGCTTATGCCATTGTCGAGAGGCAGATATACCCCGCATGCGTGTGTCCAGAATCGTAGATCATTCTCTGCTATATATGCAGTGAAGTCTAACGAACAACCTGCTTGTCAGAGATCATCGCCATGTCGTCATCCGACGCTGAATTGATTATCGCCCACTAGGCCTGCCGGGAAGTCATTTCGTACATCAAGCCCAGCGAGATCGTTGGTCCTTACAGCGGAATATCTATTCGTGAGGAGTCTAACTATCGTTTGGTATCTAATCCATCTCCAAAATGGGTTCTAGCCTCCACACTTCAACGGTTCAATTAGTATCTACAAATGAAACAACGTCAGTAGGCTGCCCTCAGAGAGAAACCCTCGCTCTCAGATGACCAATTGGCAAAGAAATTCTCCTGTTGCACTATTCAGGCTCTACCTATTAGTAGAGCTTTGTTCCCAAATTGTTCCAAACTCGGGGACAGTGTATACCATCTGCGGCGCATCCGGGACCTGACGGAGGCGATAAGAGACCAGCTTAAACTAGGAGATCAGTTTAACGATCCGACATGGGCGTCTTTGTACGTTTTGTATTACGTTATAAGATACCTAAGACTAACTTTACAAGGATTCTTGAGAGAAAATAAAGCAAAGACAGATAAGCGAGGGAGGAGAGAGAAGCAGAAATGATGGAGCTGGGAGAGGCTGAAGACGCGAAAATAAAGGAGGTGGTCCTCCGAATCCGCTAGTACGAATGGTAGAGCAATGGAAATTACCAACAACATCGTGCCTCTTCAAATTCAATTCTCCATCTTAAGGTTGTAGAGCTCGAATGTCGCAGTTCTATTCGCCACTTCTACAATGGAAAGAGTGAACTGCGAGTCGTTAACTCGAATACTGTGAATATCGTGCCCTAATAGAGTTCCTAATACCATTAATATGTTACTCGCTCTCTTAAATATGCCGATATAGATTATCTCTTATGTCGTAACCTCGACGCGCCTGTTCAGGTATAAGGTGATCCTGTATTTCAAGAACGTAACTAAATCTCCTTCATCTTTTTTCGAGGCGGCCAGTTCTTGGATAATAGGCAAAGCATTCCCTCCAATCGCAGAAACGATATCGCTGTGGTAGTTCAAAGTAAGGGAAAGGTGGCCGGCAAGTGCGAGTATCTCCACATTAGGGGGTTGGATATGATGTTCAGGAATCTCTCCTCTCCAAAGTAATGCCCACTGTGCCATAGCAATATTGACAGTCGCGTTCGATTGGAAATCCAGTCGGGTCTTCCATAGATCCACTATCGAGCTATTGAACTATCGAGCTTGTTGCGCAGATGGCTGCGAGGGATAACCGTAAAGAAGATCTGTCGAAGGAGGAGTAAGTGATAACATATGACGATATGGAGCAGTAGCAAGCATCGTATCTGAGATAGAGGATGGCCAAGAATGGCTTTTTGTCAAGTAACGATTGTGAGAGAAGAGGATGTAGGACGTGGTTGATATCGAGACTGACCATGAAGGGGTATTTATCCCCAGCCCTCTCTGCGGAGATTGGTATCGCCTTTTTTGTTGAAAGCTCTGTCCTTCGTTTGCCTGTTTGCCTTGTTTTCCCAGATTTCTTTTTGTACGTCTTGATGCATTGGCAGGGTGGGCAAGGCGTGCATTACGTACCCGAAAGTGGGGGAGCCCAGCCCGCTAGCACAAAACGCTGATTTGCACTCCTCCTGGCGAAGCTGTGGTGTGCTTGGCCGTTTGAAATATTGAGCTGCACGTTCTGGCACATGTCTCAACCGGCGGGTTCCGTTAGACCCATTTTATGGTGCGCTTCTAATCTCTCTCACGCAGCATCTGGAACGGACTGAATATTTTTTCCTAATGGTATTCAAAAATGAAAGGATGTATTTACAGGAAAAAGATGGAGGTAATCGCCTAAAACTTATTCGCCCACATGCTAGTCCTGCCATCTCAGCGCTTCTCTTTGTCCTAACTAGATTGACTCAATGTGAGACTTCTGCCAACACCGCTCTGTGCGTCACTTTTAACTTATTCTTGAAATTTCAGCTATACCCCGAAGGGATTGCATCTAAACTTACCAAAAGTGCGGCGAACTCAGCAGTTTTGATGTGGCTAGAACCCAGATGTCGAAGAGGTTCCGCAAGCCGAGACTCATCTAGTGTGCCATCGGTATAAGCACTCAAGAACTCTTTCGTTGAAGAAAAGTCGAGGCGCTCCGAGCATTGAATACACAACAAGAATAGAGCTTTGTCTGTATTTGCCATACGCATCATGGCACCATTGCAGATCTTCTTATCGTCCGACTCTGCACCCAACACAGCGAGCAGTTACTCCAAGGTCTCCACCCTCCTATGCCACATGCTTTCTTCATTTCCTCCACGTTTCTCCAGCCATATGGTGAGTTGGCTTTGTGCGCCGGATCTTCTCGCATGTACACAATATCGTCTCGCACGTACTCGTTATTATGGTGCTAACACAACGAATCGTTCCTGGGTGGAATAAACAAAATCCCTGATATATCAGTGACGTACAGATTGGGGACCGATCATCTTACTATAGGGAGCCAAGCGGGAAAGGATACTGCGATCTTTTGTAAAAGAATGGCTCCAACTGTCGATACGGTAGAAGTAATGATCAAGATCACGCTCAATGCAATAGAAGCCATGACTAAGACCACTGTGAACGCAATCTGATAGTGACGCAACCAAGTCATGCCTTCACGCTGGAATGCTTGAGGCCAAGGCTGTATTGACAAGTAAACGTATGAACCGGAAAACACTAACAAAGTAGCAAGGTTGGACTACGAGTTGTGGAGATACAGTACCACACACCCGCTGACGATGTGTCCTATAACTACGCCAATACGGCAAAGCCATTGTTGTGATAATTTGGGACGCGGTAGCTCGGACCACTTGTGCTGGGTCATGCCCGCGAACCATTTGTCAATATACATCTAATAGTGGTTAGCCACACTAAAAGCTGAGGTTTGCCTTATATACCCAGTCGATCCACGCAAGGCTATACATGGTAAATAAGTGCACCTGCAAACCATACGCGGTGAGTGCCTGAGTGGCAAGTATGATAGATGCTATGCAGGGGATAATTGGAAGGATGTACGACACGAAAGCAAGGCAAATGGTGGGTGAGGCGGAACTTTGGACTACCAAGCGAATAGCCTGAGGTGCTCTGACGGTAGTAACAAAGACACTGCAAGTGATGATGGCGGCATTCGACATGATGTTGTGAAGAGAATCGATATATAATGGACATCTCGGGGTAGCTA
This sequence comes from Bipolaris cookei, assembly GCA_002286855.1. Taxonomy (NCBI): domain Eukaryota; kingdom Fungi; phylum Ascomycota; class Dothideomycetes; order Pleosporales; family Pleosporaceae; genus Bipolaris; species Bipolaris cookei. The sequence goes on along the minus strand of NRSV01000062.1, from coordinate 37,023 downwards.
CCACCTTATTTATTCCAGATCAGAGGATTTGCATACGACTGCTAGGGCAAGCCGTGTGATGATGCAGCTAACCGAGAGAGACTGCTTGCCGTGATGGGCAGGAACGCCCGCTAGCATCACATGTATGCATAAGGCATTTACGAACAATCCGCCCAGACTGTGCAAGGCATCCTCTGGCTCAGACCGGGGTCGGGAGGCTGTCACATATGATTGAGACACCTTGGTTGGGTAAAGAGCGTCGACCATGACAGGGGGGGCACTTCGATCCAAAGCGGTCAAGCGCCGCTAGACCATCAATTGGAATAGTTTCCCTGTATCCTAGCTTATCGTAGCTGGCCGACCCTATTCCTTGTCGACTTTTCTGCAGTCAGTTCTCAGCACATAACGGGGGGCGACTCCCCTTGACTAGTGATCGCGTCCCTTCGACTCCTATCCCCCTAAGCTACCCAGACATCCAGTACAGTCACGCCTGACCCGTCCTCTTGACACAACTTCCCAAACTACTTGCGTCGCGTTAGTCTACCTCGGCGGTAGCCTTTCTATCTTTCCGATGACGTCGGCATCTCCGAGCATAAATTTCTACTTTTCCAGAAGCGACGAGTCCATGTTAACATGGGCTATGAGAATTGTTCTTGCGGCACCCGACATCCCTCCCGAAAGTTGCACCAAAATTCAATTCAAACTTAATTCAATCTCTGATGCACACCACTCCGCAGCGGATGTCAAGATAATTCGGAATATACCTTTGACCACTGTTATGCAGGCAGGTACATGGCAACTCTGGATAAGGATTAAGAAGTCCTTATCAACTTGGGAGCATGCGTTCATGAATAGCCAGAGGAATTGTTTAAAGCAGAATCTCTCTAGATCTGCAAGGGGGGCCATTCAACCCCGACAGGCACAGTCTTGACCTTTGATACAGCCACTGTTGTATAATGGCAGAATTTCGTACGTTTTGCCTCATAACACAAACTTTTCTGAGGGTGCTTCAACGTTATTGAATTCGAATTGGTCCGAAAAAGTGATTAATAGCATTCCATGTACCGACTACCCGTCCGTCTACGACCTCTAAGCAAGCACTATAGCCACGAGCTGCCTAGAAGCTACCTGGATGGTGCGACCCGCCGTGTTGTTTGCTAGTAGCCAGCTCAACCCACCTTCACTCAAGATGCAAGACTGAATCTGGCCGCCAACTTCACAAGCAATAAACCCTCCATTTGCCACATTCTGTTTTAACACAAGAGCAAGTACCAACTTCCTCGGGCTCGAAGATAGTAATGTCAAACATAAAAAACAAACAAATGCCGTCCTATCAAGTTTTGTATACATGTCATCCTTTCGATATCACTATTGATTGGACAATGGATTCATTGGCTAACTAAAGTAGTACAGGAGAGAGATTATATAGCTGAGATACTTGGTGGCTGGGCCCAGCTACCCACTTCACCAAATCCACGAGCTTTAACTTCAACACTATGTAAGCGTGGGCAGAAATGCGAAGGTGCTACTGCCTAATATCGCATCCTAATTATCCCATCGCCGCTTTGGGATGATAGGCTGCTGAGACTCCTGACTGTTAATTGATCTACCAGACGTAGACCGCCCTTCCGAAGATCTGATGCTAGGATTTGTCTCGCAAGGTGGCGTTGCGGCTTCTACTGGTAGACCATAATCAGGCAAGGTTAAGCCTTCGCTGTTGACCTTGAGAGTGAGGTTTCTCAGCAATGGAAGTATTGAAGACGTGAGATTGAAAGTCAGTAAGGTAATTGCCAAAAGGAAGGTTGGAATGATATCAATGGCGGGTTGACGCTCATTCACAAACTTGGAGTAGATTCGCATATGCATGATTGAACAAGCAATGTTCCTGTTCGAATATCAGTCAGTGCCTGCCAAATCTTTCCACATTTATTGTAACATACGGCAATCTCACAGGAACCATCCAAGCAAGAAATATACTATATTTCCAAGGATTCGAGTTTAGTGAGAAGCCATATATGGTTAATGCCGTTGCGATCAGTTCAATAAAGCAATCCAATGCTGCAATGACTGTGAAGCCAATTTTCTATGATGACAATTAGTGTTTGCCAGATACCGGCGCTTCATGGAAACACTGACCGAGTCGACACAATATTCAGCACCAGCTTTTGGCAAAAGAGTAGCCCGTGAACAACTAAGCAGTACGACAAAACTGCCAGCGACACACCATACAGCAATAAGCCCTATAGTACACCCTAGAACTCTGCCTGGAATGCGCTTTGTTTTTGCAAAGATGCTCTTGACAAGCATAAAGAATGAAATTTTCGATAGGGCGATCGGGATGTTGAGGAAGACATAGCTCAAGAAGAAGTACTGCGAGGAATGTTAGCTCAGATCAGAATTCCAGTCATAGAATCAACGCAATAGTTATACTTACTAATTGGGTGTTGGATATATCCTTGTCGTCAAGAACGCGGAAGGACTGCCCAAGACCATTTGCCAAAGATATGACCCAGAAGATCCATACAACAAGACCTACAGCCTACATCCTTGTCAACCTTGCGCAATGTTAGAGATAGAAGTCTTCTGTACATACACATGCGAAGAAAATGAAAGCATCATGGACTTGGTATTTGTATAGTTTCTCTTTTCCGAAAATACGCACCATCACTAAGAAGGCTACCATTGACAATGATATGAAGAGGCACACCCAGGCCCATCCGCTGTTATTGTCCACAGTTGAAGGCACAAGGCGATCTTCTGATGACTGTCTGGAGTGAAAAATCATAGTCGTCATGAGTGTATTTCTGAGACAAGCGAAGCTCAGAACGAATAGTGCGCAAGATTTGACCAAATGCAACGAGGAAGGTACACATTTAAAATGCGTGCCCCATGCTACCGCCCCCCCCTTTCCCCCTCCCTGCCATGGCACTGTAAGAAGCGAGAGAGAGGCTGATGTTTAGTAATGGCACATCCTTTGACAAGCACAGGATATCAATATCATGCATGGATGTTATCAATCTGCTGTAACGTCACACGGCTAGCTGTATCAACGCACAGATCGATTGATTAGTGAGCAGGGGACCACAGTCTTTAGGTGCTGGCAATTTGCTCTGTAACGAGAACTATTCCCCTTTACGCAGTATGGAACCGAATCCTCCCAGCACGCGCGATTACTGGTATTTGATTGGTTTCTTTTCGTTCCAAGTATCCTCTAGGATCTGGGCCACATGGGCACACACTACAGTGCAATCCAGTATAATCCTAAAAGACCCGCGATCTTGAGCGTGAATGTTGAAGAATTCTGTCAGCTCCACTGAAAAAGTGACTTCTCTCATACAGCCTTGTTTGCAGGGGTGGAATCATCGAGCTGTCTCGCATGTATTGGTCACAGAATTGCCGGCTAGCTGTTTCCAGACATTTGAGTGTACCGAAAACGTGGGTTGCGCAAGTGCCTTGCCATTGGTTCTGTTGCATTCTTCTGCAGATCGGGAACCAATGCGGGATACATCCGAAAGCCAATGTCAGCCACCAGCAAGCGAGCATGGATAACGGCCTAGACCATGACCCCAGGCCATACACTAGTGCACAAAAGACCAGTAAAAAGTACATCCGCGGTATCGTGCATGATGCAGGCCCTCGGGCCGGCTATCCTGTCCAAACGGGCCCGAGGAGCCTCGTCCCGTCACGGGGGTGGCGGAATGTGGCCGACACTTTCGTCCGTATCAACCAGGATCCAAGCATCAATTCGCAAGGATGGCACTGTGGGTGTCCTTGTGATCATACATCGCGTAGGCTGGTGCACTAATTCCCTGTTTAGATGTTAGTAGTGTTTTGTGAATTCCTTATAAACTATTCGCTGTCTCGCGACAGATTCCCAAACCCTGAAATACCATCAATCTATCACTTTTCTCTACTGCATATCTCTCCATCGCAACTATGGCTACAGAATCCGGCACGACCCAGGACCAGAGCGACATGCAGCAGCTGGGTATCGAACAGAAGCTTAATGTGAGTGACAGTGTTGCTATCTTCGCTTGTCCACAAAATAACCATGTGAATAGCGAAACTTCAGCATTTACACGCTAATTGGTTTTGCGTTGCTCATTGGCAATAATTGGGTATACGCGCTCATGTATGTATTGCCAAAGACCATAACTACACGAGTATCGTGATTAAGAAATGCTGTGGCGCTGATTTGCTTTTTTTAAGTGGAAATGGAGTATCTCTCCAGAATGGGGGCCCAGCTGGCGGTATTTGGATGCTCTGTGTTGTTCTGTGCGGAATGCTAGCCGTCACATTATGCATAGCTGAACAGACGTCCATGCACCCATCATCGGGTGGCCCGTACGTCTGGGTTGGAATTCATTTACCAGGACGTTGGGGAAAATGCATAAGTTACGTTGTTGGTATGTTACTCCCATACAACCTCTCGGCGGACGTTACTGACTAAGGCAATCAGGATGGCTAACTTTCCTTGGATGGCAAGCGGGAATGGCCGGTACTTGCTTCTTAACCGGTGAACAGATCCGAGGCTTAATCGCGTTGATATCGTCGTCCTATAAACCAGCACCAATGCATAGCACGCTTCTCTGCATATCGGTTGCCACCTTTGCAATCATCTGGAACACATTGCTTGCAAAATACCTTCCATATGGTGAGGGTTTGATGATTATCCCCTACATGATGGGATTTATTGCCTTTCTTTCAGTACTTATCGTCATGGGCCCAAAATCCGACGCCACAGAAGTCTTCCTTGAATTCAAGGATCCGAGTGGATGGGACAATACTGCTGTCGCAACGATGGTGGGCATGATTGCGCCTATATTAACCATGGGCAGTGGAGACGCAACTACCCATCTAGCGGAGGAAGTAAAGAATGCATCCCAATCTAACCCAAAGGCTACAATTATCGGCTTCCTCACAAACAGCTTGGGAGCGCTGTCAATGAGCATTGTTCTGTTTCTAAGGCAAGGCAATGATTATGCAGCTCTTATTGGCACTCCATATGGTCAACCGTGGATCCAGACTCTAGTAGATGCAACAGGCTCAGAACCAATCGCAGCAGCCATGCTAGGACTTGTCTGTGTGCTGCTTCTGGCTGGTTGTGTTAATCAAACTACGACCACTTCACGCCAGACATTCGCTTTTGCGCGTGATAGAGGGCTTCCATTTTCACGTGTGCTGTCTTATGTAAGGCCTAACCAATACTCTGAGATTGTTTTTGCTAACCGTTTTATCAGGTCAAGAACGGAATCCCTTTGTATGCGGTCATCACCAGCTGGCTCTTCACAGCACTCCTGAGTTGCATTCCTCTCTTTTCGTTGACTACTTTCAACATAATCGTCTCTCTTTCTATGATATGTCTTTATTCCGCTTATTTCACCATTCCTATTTGTTCTGGCTGGTTCCGTTTGTCTGGAGGGCGCCCGCCCCCTGGCAAATTCTCCCTTGGGAAAGCAGCATGGCCTACATATCTGGCCGCTATTTGTTACTTGCTGATCGCGATTGTGTTCTTGTGCTTTCCTAGCTTACCGAAACCATCGTTACGTGAGATGAACTGGGCTTCCGCTATGTTCCTATCTACCATTTTGTTTTCTTTACTTCACTACTTTTTCAGCGGGAGGCACCATTTCAAACAAAGTAAAAAGCATGCCGCAGGAGACATTCCGCTCACAAGCGAGGTTGGTATAAAGAGAGACTTGAAATCATCTGGGGTGTAGTCTTGCAATATATCAATGTTCCGTCATCCAACATATACAATGACTGTTCGCATCTACATATTTGAATTCCCGGCTAGATGCAAAGACCTAGAGGCCAACTTGAATTCTGAACACAACCACATATCCGCTAATGTTCTCAAACTGAAAAATGTTAGGCTTCGCAGCTACTGCTTTTCCATATTGTCGAAGTGAGTGGTCGTACGATCTCTGTGGCTAGGCTGTGTGAGCTTTTTTTTAGTGCGTATGCCGAAGGATGGCACACGTCGAAACAAGCATAAAGGCAGAAACCCATAGTTGTCAGGAGTATTCGTGGAAGAAGATATCCCGGGACCAGATGGAACACTTCGGTAAGAGCATGATTTCCCCAGGCAGTAAGGGCCTCGCACAACCCATGACCGCATTGCGGCGTGCTTGCCGACAGGGATTACCTGTTATTGGGATCGGTCATTGTTCTTCCAAGCAGACTCATTGGGAGATTACTGAGGAGAAAGGATATCAGCTCGTAGAGAACAAGAAATAGCCGAAAGGAAACGCGCGACGCTTCTTCCATGCCAAATGCAACATGTCGCTATACGCGCAGACGAGCAGATTGTGTTCCTCTCACGGAGCTATTCACTGTCACTCTTACGTTGCATGCAGGCTATCCAAGCGCAAACCACAGGGGCCGAAGCCAGCAAGCGAGTGAATGTGGGGTGAACTGAACCGTGCTTAGTATGCCGCTTCACTTGGTTGGGGCCGTTCCGCAGCCGACGGGGGCCGAATGCACAGGCTCGTAGCGATGGCGCTAAAATGACTAGGTAGGTGTGGTAAATTGGTCTGAGCGCAGCGCGGCGAGCGAGTCGGTCCCGGGAAGTCGTGAATTGATCTGAGTGCGTGTGGCGTGGCTTGGCGGCGGACTCAGCCAGGATGCTCCTTGTCGCCGCGTTCCAGAATGGAAGTGAGCCGAGGTGACCCAAAGCATTGACGCATTGCCAATGATGGTCTGGTGGCATGGCCGTGCAATGTATCACAGACTCTCCTGCTATGATCGCGTGATTTGGCCTATTCAGCAACGTCGCGCAACACCGAGCAGGCGTCTTGCACCCAACGTCACCCTGAAGAACTGCAGATGTAGTAGGAGCAAGTTGTGGGAAGGGTTCAGGGGGGCCTGCAGAGCTCAAGCCACACGACAACAGAGAGGTGTAGCGGCAAAATCAGCCGTGCGTGCAGCTGATAGGCTAGTAGTGACACGCTTTGACCAGCAGGCAACGTCAGAGCTATGCGGGGTCTGAGCTGTCCACGGGTATCTAGCAAGAACGCTTGAGCCGACGAACAAAGATGCCGCTTCCAACAGGGAAAGAGGCTAGTTACAAGGATAAGCTCAAACCTGGCGATAGGCAGATTTATAACGTAAGAGTGTATATCTACCCACTTACTGATGGTCTTTTGTGACCATGAATAGAGTTTCATAAACGCAGAAGTGAAAGAACTTCAAAAGTCTTCTCTCCTCACCTGGTCACAAGTTCCGGAGCAGAAACAGGAGGAAGTAATCAATAGGATTAAAAATCTGCTTAGAGATCAGGGTTTTCTGGAAGCAACGAGCGATGATGTCAGGAAAAGCATGATAAACAAGTTGAAGGGACAGAAATACGAGGGCACGTAAAGTGATCGGCTGTTGAATTTCTGGTGCTAACAGTGCCTCAGCGAACAGGGCGGAAAACCGGGCGAAAAAGAATGTGTCGACAGGTGCCGCCACCACGGCGCCCACAGGGAAATTGCCATACGATCCAATCCGGGACGCCTCTCCACAGCAGGACAACTAGCCCTCGAGTGTGCGGGAGTGTGGACCGAACTTGGAGGGCGAGGGGGTGAGCCCCCAGGTTATGCAGATGTTGTTTCGAATAAAACCGCCTTTGCCACGAACACACCATGACTCTCTACTGCCTGTTCTTATCACAGTACATCCAAGCGTGCTTGACTCACTACATGGCGAACCGTTGCTGCCTCAATCTGTCGACAGCCATAGTTGACCGCTTGGAACGGTATGGAGGTAGCTGCAATCGCATGCATTGGAGGTATCTATGGAAAGCCTCGGTGTAAGCTTTCGCACGATATCCGCTGACGCCTGTGGCGGGTTCGCTTCGAGGCATTACGTACCCAATGTATTTGCCATGGCTGATCCCCACAAGAAGACAGTCTAGCCGAATGAAAGGCTCCTAGTTTCATGCGGCTGCATAGGACGGTCCAAGCTTGTGTTATCGGGCGATTGTAACGTTTTCGTCCAGATAAAGCGAAGGACAAGAATTAATTTGCCACGAATAGGAAGGATCGGGAAACGACTGATGCAAGCGCCTATCACTGTCCTTGCGCACTCTAACCAATGCAGCGTCTTTCCTCTGTGGTACTAGATAGGTGCATCTAGGCCCATGAACATGATTTGAATAAGCAATGTGTTAAGTTGGGGAAGCATGGGGGACATGTAGCGAGAGCCCTTTTTATCAATAATGGTCGAGTATAGCCATGTGTGACAAAGGTCACAAGGGAAAGGATTGCGAGATTAGCACATCATGTAACTTGTTTCGATGTGCGGGAATGGCGTGTCACATCCATCTGCAGGTGAGCGACATTATCCGCAATACACCGCATCCACTGACACTACATACAGCGCAGGTATGGAGTATGCGCGTGCCGTGATTAATAGTGCAAACAAGGCTGGTACTGTTCTATCTGCAATGACTTCTACTTCAGCACCGGTTGTTTTCGTGTCGCGGACCATCAACTCACCTCCAGATCATCTCCAACAAACACGCTGCATCTACACTACCAGCTGCACTCTGTCTTGTTGATCGTGCATGTTAGCTGTCACTCAGCGCAGGATGACCTTATAGCGGTGCTACAAATCCTATATATAGCCCCTACACCCTAATTCAAGGTTTTTCATTTGTTACTTCACATATGCCGCTAACTTGCTGAGATCCTAGACCCGCTCTCACCGGTCTCTTTCAAAACGTCATTGGGTCGGGGTTCTCACAGGAAGCTCAGGTCCTTCCTACCGTCGTAAATAAGCATCTGAAGACCGCCTGTTCAGTCGGCGTTTCCATCACTTCCACAGTCCGCAACTCAGCCGCACTCTTTCCAGGGCAGCTTTGCGACACCACATAGAAATCTTCAAAAAAAAATAAACCCAAGGAAACATGGCTTCCACCACCATCATAAGTCCTGACATGTCCACGTCTCCTTTTGACGCGACATTAACGTTGATGATTAACATACAAGCTCCTGTGGTTGGCTTCTATTACCTAGGAGCATGTTCATTCGGTCTCTGCGTTTTACAAAAGACACAAATGGTGTCGCAGAAGAGACGGATAAGCATAGTGGCTTTCATGGTCACAATACTCCTGGCGTACATTACAGAAGCCCTCTACTACCTTAGCAGGTCGATAGCCGATTCCGAATACGCAGCTCCACAATTCTTCGCCATACGGTGCTTGGGATCGATGCTTGTCTGGAGCCCTCTGTCTTGCACGTTGTGGGCAAGCAAATCGCTCCGCTGGCATGCGTACTTTGGAGTGTTTGTTGTGCAGTTTGCATTCGAGGCGACGACTTGCTTCATCACGATTTCTACGGTGCCAGAACCATTCTCAGAAAAGTACCCGCCTCTAATTATTAGCTGCGTGAGGGCTTTGGTCTCACTGCTCCTACTGCTCGATGCGTTTGTCGTTCTCGTCACCAAACAGACCAAAGTTAGCACAGATGAGGAGCGCCAATCACTTCTGAAAAAGTCAACAAATAGTTCCCACATGGACTACAGCACCATTCCATTCGACGGTGATTCCAGCGACGATGAGGACGCTCTGCCAGACGAAGACGACAAAGATTTGAAAGCGCAACAAGCGAAACGGCTCGAAGAAGAGGGTGGCTGGTTCGGCTACTTGAAAGGCTTCGCCGTCTTCCTACCATATCTGTTTCCAAAAGACGACTGGAAAGTCATGGCTTGTCTCGGCATCCGACTGGTGCACGTGTTGCTGGAGCGTGCCCTCAACTTGCTTACACCTCGACAACTCGGTATCATCACTACCGAACTACAGAAAGCGTACGACACAAAGAGTGGTGTCATCCCATGGAAAGACATCGGCCTCTGGGTGCTGTATTCTTGGATCAACAGTTATGCCGGATTCGGAGTCATCGACGGCGTGGCAAGAACCGTCATCTCCAACTCTGCTTATCGCCGCGTCACCTTGCTAGCTTACAAACACGTACTGAGTCTCTCCATGGACTTTCATACCTCAAAAGACTCGGGTGAGGTTTTGAAGGCTGTTGAGCAGGCGTCTTCACTCAACTCACTGATTGAAACGGTGCTGTTTGACGTTGCACCAATCCTGTTAGACCTCTTCATCGCAATGCGCTACATCACCCACCTGTTCGACGTTTATGTGGCCTTTATCGTTCTGTTCACGGGCGAAGCATACATTGGCATTGGATTCTACGTTACTACACTGTCGCAACCCAAGAGACGAGATTACGTGGAGAAGCAACGAAGCGAAAGCTCCACAGTCAACGAGACGATCCACAACTGGCAAACAGTCGCTTATTTCAACCGCTTCGCGTATGAGTATGAGCGTTATGCTGAAAATATTATCAACGCTATTTCGGCACAATATCAATACTACTTCAGATTGATGGGTGGAAATGCTGCGCAAAATCTTCTGACTACCCTGGGTCTCCCTGGTGCCTGTGTCTTCGGCATGACTCAGATCGTCACTGGACGGAAGCCAGTTGGTAACTTGGTCACACTGATCATGTACTGGCATACGATGATTTCGCCACTTTACATTCTATCTTATAGCTTCCGGCAAATCACCAGCTCCCTGATCGATGCCGAACGCCTACTCCAGCTCTTGAACACCGAACCCACAGTAGCAGACCGGGAAGGAGCCAAGGACATCCTTGTTGAGAAAGGAGAAGTGGAATTCAAGGATGTCCACTTCCACTACGACGAGCGCAAGCCTATCATCAAGAATGTAAACCTCAAGGCTTCGGGTGGCCAGACCATCGCCTTTGTGGGTGAAACGGGTGGCGGAAAATCAACTATGCTCAAACTTCTCTTCCGCTTCTACGATGTGACAAGCGGTTCGATAACAATTGATGGCCAAGACCTGCTCTCAGTGACGCAAGATAGTCTACGAGATGCCCTGGGCGTCGTACCTCAAGATCCTGTTTTGTTCAATCAAAGCATAAGACAAAACATCCGCTACTCTAAACTCGATGCCACCGACGCCGAAATCGAAGATGCATGCCGCGCTGCTGCCATTCACGACGACATTGTCAGCTTCCCCGATGGTTACAACTCCAAAGTGGGTGAGCGCGGGGTACGGTTGTCGGGCGGTCAACTACAACGCATAGCCATTGCTCGCGTGCTCCTCAAGAACCCTAAAATTGTATTGCTGGACGAAGCAACATCAGCAATTGACTCTTCCACCGAAGCACACATTCAGGAAGCTTTACGAAAACTAACGCAAGGTCGAACAACGTTTGTAATTGCCCACAGATTGAGCACGATTGTAAACGCAGATCAAATCTTGGTGATGAATAAGGGCGAGATTGTTGAAAGAGGCACACACCAAGAGCTACTACAGAACGAAGGAGGCGAGTATACAAAACTGTGGAATATGCAGATAGCAGGGCATTTGCCAAAGTAGGGAGAGACGAATGATAGAAAGGGAAATGAGAGTGAGAACGGGGGCGTGGCCGTTAAGGGAAATGAAATCGAGGGAGAAGATACGAGACCAAGCTCAGCAATAGGGAGTGATAGTAGCAAGGAAGGCAAGTGCCTACAGTGCAGATGAGTATAATAGAGAATATATACTGCATATATAAGCTTTTCTCATTGCGACATGGGTGCCATCTTCGCGGCTTATAAGACAATAACAAAAAAAATATGAACATGAGAAAGTGAGGTTCCAGTGCCTACGGACTGGCTCATCCGCCTAAACCCCTCGAGGATCATGCTCGACTACCAGCCTGACTTGTTGTAATCGCCACGTCCATCGTTGAAGAATTGATTGTAGTAACTTTCGGGCTTGCTATAGTCCTTGAAAGCGCCAACTTTTAGGAATTTTTGTTGTTCAATGTTGTTGAGGCCCTCGACATCGCCCGTGGTCATAGCTCGGCAAAGGATGGGCGGGTTAGCTGCGCTCTGTTGCCGCTTGGCTACTGCATTGGTAGTAACATTCTTCTGCTGCCGTTCCCACAGAAGGTTCTGTCGAAGGCTTTCGGTGAGCTCAGAGTTCAGCATATTGCGTCTCGTCGTCTTGGGAGACATAGCAGGTATGTGGACGTTGGAGGTGGTCATGATAATGGGCTTGGAGCGAAAGGTCTGCCATCGCATCATCATGAGGCCACTATCCTCTTGGGGCGAGTTGCTGGTAGACGGGCCGTTGGGAGTCGATCTGCGGGAACAGAGGATCGCAGGTGAGGAGCGCGATGCAGCGTTCTGGAGAGCTAATGGACGGTCAACTTGGTGCAGGGCGGAGGTGAGGAGCGATTGGTGCAGGGCGAGGTTAGGCTCAGATTTAACTCGCTGGAACGAAAGAGATTTTGCAGCACTGTGAGGGCCACTCTCTTCATTGTCCTCATCTTCCCAGAGTCCATCGTCTGAACCCTCGATGGCGCTCTCGTCAATCTCGTCCCCGCTATCGGTTTCAATGGTAACCCCTTCCTCGGAAGTGTCTCCCTGGGAGGGGCGGGGACTGACATCGTTGTTTGTTGGGATCCTGTTGGTAGTGGACACATGTGCCATGGGGCTTTGCGGGCACGTTCTGTGATCTTGAATGATGTCGCAGTTCTTGCTGGCATCAGTCTCCAAGACGAAGCTCGATTGTCCGCTGAGGTTGGAGGTATGGCCAGGCTTGAAACCGCGAATAACAATCCTGGGAGCATTCGCGTGATCGATCATGGTGGTTGTAGTCACCATCTCGAGCTGGAGTGGATTGGCCGTGAGTCGCACGTTTATGGCGATGATAATACTGCAAGTCTTTCTTTTTCAAAAACAAAATAGACAAAGAAAGAGCTAGACGATATGGTATAATAATCAAGAGGGGTGGAAAGATGATATGACGCCTTTCTCATGAGCAGACACAAGATTTTAGTCGTTCCTGATTTAACTTTGGAAGCAAGGTTGCGTGGCAGACATAGTTTTAAAGAACGCACCAGAGATACAAACCCGACAATAGTGCATATGAATCAAATGTAACATGCACAAGAAGAATATATGCACGTATTCTGTTCCAACGTAAGGTGATAGCCACTCGGGTCAGGATGGAGTGCATGTTTCTGGCACCCACATCTTCCCAACCCCTGACCTCATACTCATGCAACCACTGCAAACATGGATCCGACAGACAGTCAGTCGCACCATCTCTCACCTCTCTCTTTCACAACTAACTTTCTTCGGGCAAGTCGTTCCCGCCATGTGGTATGTTGTTGGCTAGACCCCACAGGTGGCGTATACTTAATGGAGTGGGGTAGATGCAGTAGCTCGAAACATGCAAAGCAATCGAGGGGATAATCAGGCGGGACGTGGGATGAGACACGGACACGGATGTCGTTGGTCTGCCGCCCTGCCATGGGCCGTGCAGGCCATCAGTTACGACCTTCGCTTTCGATCGCTCCAGGGCGCTTCCTGTTTAGTTATGTGGCGTTTTTGGTAGCCCCCCGTGCGCTGTCTGTTCATGCAAACCGTATTAGCCGCCACGTTGCTCACTAGCGTTACTTTGTCAGCAGGTGCAAGTCACTGCTCAACGCAATATCTGTCGTAAAAGCATGGCCTCAAGCAGCAAGATCTAGACAGCTGCTACTCCGCAAATGGTGCTGAGATGACGTGGGAATGATAATACACGGACGTATGGGAAAGTCATTGTACTGTAGCTGCAAGATTCGAGGGTCATTGTGCATCGCCCCAGCCGTTCGGCGTTGTGTGACTCGTGCGCGTAAGCAGCTGCGAACCGACAGAGCGCGTGGAAGAACAAGAAAGCTCTAAGTGGGTTGCCGGCTAACCGAGCAATGGCGCGGTCTATGGAACGTGTGGAAGCGATCGAGCGAGCGCAGGAACCTCCCAAGCCGAAGCTAAGGACTACTTGGTCCATTCGCTACGAAACATCATCGCTTATAAAGAAGGCTTATCTGACTATCCAGAGAAAGCCGGGCTTCGTACCAGTAACGATTCTTTTCTCCTTCGATAGTTCCCCATTGTGGCGACGATCCGAAATCCGAAGTGCTACATCATATCGCGGACTGGCTTGAATCCGGTCCTTCGCCTTCATCCTGGATATCAGATGCACTCCCCAGCCAGAAACTCAAGGCTCGGGGGTTCTTGAATGCGAGAGGAGTTTTCCATCAAATGCACAGAAACCAGCACCTGGAGTAATCAGACCCACACAGGAAGGGTGTATTCTACCCCCCATCTCAGAGTTGTATCCAACTGTTGATTTTGAGCGGCTCTTGCAATTTTCCCCACCCTACCCTGGCTCACATAGGCCTTCACTGCCTTGCCACACGCAAAATACTGATCAATCAGTCCCTTCAACACTGAATGGAGAAGCAACTCAAGCACCTCAACATCAGCTACCCGACAAAAAAACAGCCAAGAAACCACTTCTGTGGACGAAGGAGGAGGATGAATTGGTGATCGAGCTGCGGGGCTCAAATACCGCGTGGAATGAAATTGCAAAAAGAATACCTGGAAGAAGCGATCTCGCCTGCCGGTTACGGTACCAAAACTACCTCGAGAAAGCACACTTTTATGGCGATGAGGTAAGAGACAAGTTGGCAAGATACTATACTAGGTATGTCGTACTAGATCATTGCATATGTCTAGACAGCTTCAAGTTCTGTCGTTCGTTTACTTCGGCCCTATGTCGTTGGCCTTCAACGTACCCTAGCACTATTTGCTAATTTCGTATGGGATACGTTTCTGTGCGTGCACTTAAAAACGACACTAACTGTTGTGCTAGTGAAAGTCCTCAACTGTGGCATCGGATCGGTGCAATGATTGGTATACCCGCGAATGCCGCCCAAGAGTTGCACTGGGTGCTTGGACAGCAGGGTATAAAAGAGCGTGCGAATAGGTCAGTCCCGTTCGCCTCTATACAGTCGGTCATGCCGTCGCAGCAGCAGGTGCATCCAAGACCATCTCAACCCCAAGTACACACGAAAGTGCAGAGAGCACCAAAAAGAAAAGCGGACGAAATTTCATAGTACCTTATCCTCATCAGAATAGCATCGGCAGACTGTACATGTCCAATCAGCACCACCTACGCTCTCCCGGGATGTGAGATGATATGTGTGATTGAGCTGTGTACTATCTTGCGGGGTACGAGCTAGCAGCGGCTCTATTAGTGACAATGTGCTTTGCGCCTGCAGGTACATTACTTATAAAAGCGGAGACCTTCGCCACAGCCTGCTTCCACAAGCTTATAACATGTCCATTTGCCCTTTGGGCGGCTGCAACATCTGCCACCTTTGTTCTGACTGCCTCGAGTCCCGCACCACCGAGGCTGCTTGTTTTTCCATGTACCTGCCCTGGTGAGTCATATGCTATGCACAGCCTACCCAGCGTACTCGGCTAGTGATGGTTTGCCAGCGGCTAACCCTGCTGTTTGCCGTTGGCGGAGACCGCCAACTCAACACAATCTCCAGCAACGCTTCGACCTTTGCATTCTCTTGATCATTCATCTCAAAACAGCTTTACCACTATCTGCGCTTCGCTCTGGAAGAGCTATCGTAGAGGCGCGACGTACTTAGCACTGCCAGTAGTGGTAGTCAACGTGCTCTCACCTGATTGGACTACCTACAAGCCGACGACCAGCACTGTCAGTGTTCAGTATGGAACCGCAAGGCTATAACTCTGCGCGCATTTGTGACAGGCTAGTTAGCACAGTAGCCTTTGTTTGCGGCGCCCAATAGCCTTGACCTGTTTCATGGCACCCGACACGCGCGAGTTGGGAAGTTAGGGATAGTGGCGGGTCAGGAGACCCCACCATCCATCGCTGGAAAACTTTGGCGGGGCAGCCTACTTGGCCAAGTGCCCCGCTATCAGCATCTCTCATCTTCCTGACAGCATCGGCTTTCGTTGTCTCAGCAGCGCATGCTTATGTACCAAACAAAATTGCGCATCGAGTAAGGTCCTCTTGGTCTGCTACAAACCGGTGTAGATGATGCTGATTTTGCTCAGGTCCGTGCAGAACGCGCCACCAAAGAGTCCTCAGACAAGGTCATTGCATGAATAGCTTGTGCACCTTGCAACGGTCTTTACCGCTACTAGGCTGTGCTTGTGTTTCAACGTCCTGCTTCATTCCATACGCTTCTTGTTCTGCTTGTTCCCATACGCATACTTCATCCTTTACGAAATTCCGATTCATCCCGGAAACACCAAATACACTACGCAACTTGTGAATGTCGTAGAGGTCGGTGGACTGCAGTTTGTCGATATCAAAAGACAAGCCTTAAGGGGCAGATAGTGAGTTGTAATGAATTTCTACTTCCTTTCAGGACTTAAATTGATATAAGTGTTGCAGTTGGCTAGAGGTCTACGAGCAATCATCCAACCCCATCGATTCGAGCGTTCATCGCAATATCGATCCCTTGACAACAACTCTTTAAAAGATAACATACGATTCGCACTTAAGAACTACCGTCGACAATATAAAGACTATGGAATCCATTCCGATAAGTACGGAAGGAAAATGGGAAGCTGATAAAGATTGCATTGTCAAGGTCAAAACAGGGCAGGTGTTTTTGAGGGAAGCCGGAGGTCTTGAGCACATGAACCCTTATGGCGAAGGTCAAGTACTCAAACTAAATACAGGTGATCAACTGATTTGCTTCGTATCATCTACTATTATCGTTACTGAATACAAGGGCTAACAGAGTCATTCACGAGTACATAGGCCTACTTCTCGCCGTCAGGGTTCTTTATCTCCAATCAATCGTAAACTGATTTACCCAAATACCATTATGCTCTGAGTGTCATGTGCGGATATCTTGTTCAACGGGTACTTGTTGTTTCCACGGAACTGGCCATTTTCCTGGAGCTTCTTCTCTGGGTACTATGCACTTGATGCTGAAGACAGGTGCATTGGGCTCTGCGCCGCTCTTACAGAAAGGATTCCCACGACGCATATGAATGACGAAGCATTCTGTCCCTTTACAGTCCAACGGTTGCTTCTTCCAAGTTTCGCTACGCCTCATGATGTCTATGAGGTCTTTGTACGGCACTTTGTCCACGGAATGTGGCGATATTTTGTGGTAAAATACCACGCCATCCGTCTCTACCAAATATCTTTCATTGCGTAGAAATTCATGAAGTGAGAATGGACTCCAACCAAATTCAATAACACAGTCGAGTGGCTCACTACAGTCTGACTGACCAAGATATATGAATTGTGTGGAATAGTCGTTCGAGCGTTGAGGTTGATTGTTCCATACTAGTTTGCTGCCCTTGAAGCATTGTTGTGTTGGAACAGGAGCTTTGCCAGTAACGGATTGATGTCCAAAATTTGTGCGCGTGCGTAGTTCTTGACAATGTCCGGAAACCGATGGTGAAGTTGCGTCCTTGGCTAACATGATTGCAATATCATGACCCTCTGGTGTGTCTTGTTGTTTAGGTTGCAGACAGACTTGCTTGCTCTTAGGGCTTTCTCCGTCGTTTGGACGCTTGAGATTGCCGCTCTCTTCCCGCCTTGGCTGATCATTCAAAGACTGCTGTCCTTTGCCAAAATCATCTTCTTTGGCTTCGTTGGCGAAGGTATGCCCTTGCTCAGCGTGAGATTCCTGCCAGCGCAAAACGAACTGCAATAGCTTGCCATAATGGTGGGGTTGAAGAAAGAATTTACTAAGGTCTGGATATTGACAAAGTTTCCAAAGTAATGGAAGGTTTCTAAATGCCTTTCCGATGCATATAACGTCCTCTTGTAGACCTTCTGGCCAATCTGGCTGGTTGTCCTGTTGCAACTTCTCCCACCAGTCATTATAAGACATTTTTGGCTCGACTTTGTGTAGTTTACACCACTCTTCTTTAAAACTCAGATTCAATTTGGTTTTTCTTTTACGGGGCTGGCGCTTTAGCAGGTGATCCAAACGTACTGCAAGTCGACGCTGTGCGCGGCTCTGCTCATCCACAGTCTCGGAAGTGACCTCAGGTGCTACAAAGTTCAAGAACTCTTGGCTACTTGAAAATATGAATGGGCTATTCATAGCGGCGTGCGCGACAGTAGAAGGCGTGCGCGATAGCAGAGGGCGTGAGCGACAGTAGAAGGCGTGCGCGACAGTAGAAGGCGTGCGCGACAGTAGAAGGCGTGCGCGACAGTAGAAGGCGTGCGCGACAGTAGAAGGCGTGCGCGACAGCAGAGAGGCTTTTATGGCGTATCTTGAGTAGGCCAATTAAATGGTTAACCTCTCTACCTGTGCGTTAATCCCTGGAAGCCGGTTCTATGCACGGATCCGTAGAGGCTGTTTTGTCATCTGACAACCCGCCCTATGCCGCTAGCGGCCATGCACATCCCATGGATCTGGCGTTCGCTAAAACACTATAAGCGAGAGTCTACTTCAACGTCTCATGTTGTTCCAGACTACTTGCGTGCACATCTCCACTGAGGCTGCGCGGCACGGAACCGACACAAGCGGACCGGGGTAGCACATGCGCCCCCCACGTTCGTCATTTATGGACTATCGCTCCAGCCACTACTAAGTCAAGGGTTTAGACGACTCTGCTAAATAGAGTGCTCAACTCCGTGATTTGGCCAAAACGGGCCATTTCCGTGCCTTCCTTTGAACCGCCGTCACATCGAGGACATAATTCTTATGCGACGACGGTGTGCTCCAAGCAGATCAGATAATTGCTGTGGCTAACATAAGGAAGCATCTCTATAGATAGACCTGCTTGTACAAAACTAACTATCCTGATAGATCCGCTTTTTCATGCTGTTTACATGTTTATTACCTCCCTGAGGCGTCTGTTGCCTTCCGGCCTTTCCGTCATCTACTGGTTGCCTTCCTGCACGAAATTTGGCCCTAAATGACCCAATTTTTGTCACCTTTTGTCATGACTGCCACGCCGAAGCAATCCAAGCGCAGTTGCTGCACAGTGTTTGTAAGGCTGTTAAAGCTCGTGTTATGGGAGCCCAAAATGACGGCAGATTGTGAGCCTAAATCTGCCAGCTCCAATGCCTCCACGGTCACCGACTGCGAAGAACCTCCAACACCTATACAACACAACCAAAATCCCACAGATAACAGTAGGAGCGATGTTATCACAGAAGGCCTACAACAAAAAAACACCCCTTACTCGAGCCTTGAAATAAGTGAGCGACTCTCCGGAGACACAGCGGACGCTGAGACGATCAATGCAAGCACACAAAAGGAAGGGAGCATGAAGCATGAAAGCTTGTGTGCTTTGAAAATCGAAACGCCTTGTCCACCTATGACTCCTGAAGAAGAAGCAGCAAAGATTAAGAAAGTCGAAATTGCTACAGAAAAGCTTTGGGATGAAAATGAACAGTCGTGCAAACAAAGCTCAACACCTTGTTTATAATTTTTGGATAACCATCAGTATCATATTCCATATCAAACCATTTTTCTTCTCCTTAACGTTGATTTTGTTGAGATGTTGTTTAATAACGTGAGAGAAAGACATGTTGCCATTTGCATGGTATTGCGATAGTCCTCCCATTCCGCTACTACATTGGTATAAAGAGCGAAACTAATCCTGAAACGATTACTATTTTTATTCTTTTATCTTCTGAAAAATGTAACTGTTCCTTTTGCCATATTAACAGTTCACTTCTATTCGGGAATTAACCTCTCATCAGAGAAACACACGCTCACTGCTAAATTAGGAGCATGTATTGCTCTACCGAGACGCTCATGGAGGGTAGATGGGCACGTTTATGTATTTGCATACATACTGCCGTACAAAAGTCTGACATAGGCTATTACAACAACTATTGAAATTCCCGTTAACCAGTCAACTCGATATCTTAACGACGTATTTTAGCAGAACCAAGCGTATGACTTGTGGTAACCTAGCATAGGCGCGCTGAGTATCTTATCTAGATGGTTTCTGGAGGGCTGGTAAAGAATGGATTATACAACTTTGAGGCAAAAGATCTAAGAACATAGCTATGGGAGCTAGCATGTAAGATTGCCCGCAGTGATACAAAACCACAAAAGCATTGCTGCTGTTTCTCCCAGGTCTGCTTACGAGCCCAAGTGTGCTACATATCTATCCGTCCAGGAGGAAACGGTTCGTCGTAGATTAGTCGTTTGGCTTTAAACTAAATACTTGTGACCTCTGCCCGTCGATGCTGTAAAAAATAGCGAGACCAAGTAGAATAACAATTTACCGACGCAAGGATTCGTAGTAATGAGTAGATGTATCAGTTTGCTGAGGGTCCAGGGTCCAGGGTGTCAACAGTGGTGAAGGCCGTGTAGGGCGAACTTGGTGGGCCCAGCCACCGAATACTTCAGCTATACTCCCTCACCTGCACCTTCTTGGTTGGCCAGTGCGTCCATTATCCAACAAAGCGATAGCTACTGGGTCTCGTTCGAAAATTGCGTTGTTCCTTGTACGTCTCTTCATGGTTGTTGCAAGACGCTTCCAAGTCTTGATCGGCCGCAAAAGATGACCTTGGTAAAGGTGATGGTGATCGGGCAATGTGATACTGTACGTTAGCCTGCTGTAATAACTCGTTCCTTTGGTTTCGATAACGGTGCATATTCCTCTTGCATTTGTCCAACTCAATTTTCAGTTTCTTTATCTCCATTCTCATCTCATTATTTCTTTGGTCCCTCTTGGCACGGAAACGCCTTGATGCGTCGGCATTGCGCTTCCTCCTTTCCTGAACCTCCGTGGAAGCTGTTCTTGTATCCGCTGGAATGTTATATTCATTCCCATTCTTGTCCCTTAACAGCACTACCGATGATCCACCGCCAAATGAGGACACATCATCAGTCCTATTTATCCCCACGGGGTGCGAACAGGGCATTGCATAGTCTGTGCTAACATATTCCCCCTTTTTTTTATCAGATAGTGTTGGCACGATCTCCGGATTGTAAACGTATCGTGGGGGATTGGTGCTTGTGTGCCGAAATTCGTTCTTGTTGAATGGAAGAGATGTTCGTGAAATCGGTTGGATACTCGTTTGTTGAGAGGAAAGTGATGTGGAGGTTACAGAGTCACCTCCAAAAGGGGTCTGTTCGCCTTGAGCCAGGTGTAGATTGGCAAGCATTGCCGCGAAGGGTGGCAGGGAAACAGGATATTGCGCTTTGGATGTACATGAACGGGTCTTTGAGCGTTCTGTATTCCAAAGAGAATTGGCCTGATCCGTGGAGGTAGGCTGAAACGGTATGGTCACCATGCTGATTGTCTCTTCTAAAAGACATACAACAAGATTCTCAACTCATACAAGCTTGAGGAAGGTGAAGAAATTTTGTATATGAAAGTATGGCGCCAGCCTTAGGGAATATCAAGCGACGATACGATGCAGTGTAAGGTGACTTTGAAAGAACTGGTGAAAAGTCCGGGGTCAAGATCTGTTACGGCCGTGACAGGCAACGGTAGCGCTAGCACTGGAACTTAAGTAAGAAATTTTAATGCAATAGCCATGGAATGACCAGCCTGGTAGCCAGGAAATCATCCCTCGACAGTTTTGATGACGCGCCTTAGGCTTGCCGAGAAACGCTAACGAGCTGATTACGCACGTCTTGCGCTACCCATGTCCTGTGTGTCATACCATGCCGAACGCACGCTTTAGTCATGAGAACCACCTTAGTATTGCAAGATTAGAGTGAATGTGGGTATCTCAATAACACAGGGTTCCCCTGCGGCGCATGCGAAACATGAGCGGGAGCCTAGAATTTGTGAACACATGCATAACGGTCAATGCGATGGGGTCACATGAAGAAAACCACGCGGATCGGTAAGAGGGAGGAGCACACTAAATGAGATATGGGAGCCACCTGGTGCCCAAAGCCATCTATTTTCCACAATTTCGGCTCGGTGGCGTCATTTGTGTCCCATCACCTTCTCAACGAGAAATGAGTATTCGTTGGACTTTACAGGGGGGTAGATATAGGACTGCAGATGCCTTCTACAATCGTCGCTTGCAAGCTTTGAAAATATCTCAATCACCACCACCACTATCCCTTCTTCACCCTATCGCCTCTCCTTGTCTTCCTTCCTTCCACCCTAATCGCCTAACATTTTTCAATCCCAGGCTCCGCTGTAAGGTCTTCCTATCGAGTTCTAAATGTCCTACAGCCAAGCCTTTCCACGTTTTTTGTTTTTTGTCTACGCATTTGCCATAAACTGTTCAATTAGTAACATACTGTCTCACACATACCCAAGGTCACTATGCCGATCTCGTTGCTACCCGCTTCGGCTGTGGCCTTTACGCCCCGTTCCAACGTCAAAATTATTTTGGCTTCAAAAGCCGAGCCATGGTTGACCGAAACGTTGAGGAGAGTCAATCAGAAGCAGCCGTTGAACAACGTACAATAGCTCACGCACTGCCTGACTGAGATACTATCCGGCCCAAAGGCCATCTGGTCGCTTTGCTCGATCATGGTACCAAAGGTCCCTGACCCGAACCCGTTCGTCAAGGCCATGTTCAACTGCCAAATCATTCACATCGAGAGCTTTGTCGTAGATGTCGATATGGTTTCACAACATGTTCAATTCAAGCTTACAAAGGGGACCATCGATGCGCTGATTGAGTACCACAAGGAAATCGACTCGGTCAATATCTCCGCTAGCACCTTTGAGCGGGGTGAGAAGGAGCAGCAGTTGAAGAAACTTCAGGATGGGTTTGTTCAAGCCGTGAGCCGCTACGTGTTTCGCACTGATCTTAAGGCTCTGGAAGGTTTGGAGGAAGAAGGTGCGGGAGAACTACTCGAGGGACGAGGTGAGGATGTCAAGAGCGCCATCATGGACATGCTTTTCCATCGTATCAATAACCAGGCCTCGGAGTTACCTTGGTCTGACGAATCTCATATGGCTGGACCAGGCTCCTATCACCAACCAGCAAGAGTGCCGACCGGCAATCGTGAAGGATGGAACAAAACTTTAATTCAACTGCATCCAACGGCACCGCGAGAGGATCATACTATTACGTCTGTTACATGGTGCGAAATCAAGAAACATCTGGAATCAACAGCCGACGAAAAAACAATAAGTTGGATGGTTGCAAGAGCACAAAATCTATCTCAAGTATCTTCTTCAAGAAGCACGCTAGCTTCGGGTCAAAACAATTTAACCCACTACACGGCTATCTTAAATGATTATGAGGCTTTATGCATTTCTGCTGACCCTGAAATTGTCTCATGGGGCTCATAGCCTTATTTTCCGTTGGACAGTTTGCCTCGACCAGGAGTCTCGGGGTCCACATCCAACCTGCTATACCATATGCCACAACAGGATTCCATGAATCCAGCTGTAGACTCTGGAGCTTTCAATCTCACAGCCTTCAACAACAACAGCAGCAGCAGTTGTGAAAGCGATGACCTGAGCAATTCCGATAGCGATACCTCGTGCCATAACGAACTCTCTTCATCCAAAAGCTCTAGTACCTTCCACACAACAGCCTCTGGCAGATACCAGTGCGAAGAATTAATCAGGCCGAAAAAGACACATTGCCACAAGAAATTCAAAAGATCAGAACATCTCCGCCGTCATATCAGAACTGCCTATTGCGTTGGCTACTTCCCCAATTACGAATGCAAGATTCCTTCTTGCGCCAAAAAGTTCAAAAGAAAAGACTATTTGACCAAACATTATCGCACACATTTGATACGTACGAAAACAGCTGATGCAAGAAAGAACAAGGTGGTGACGTTCCAGGAACTGGAGAACTTTCTTGGTTCCAATGAAGAAGATCAGCTAAGATTACTCAAGGCGAAGCCAGGGAAAACCTGAGCATGGCGCAGGATCGGTTTTGTTTGCTCTACGGTACCTGAATGTATATGAATGTGACTGATCTCAGTTTTGTCCTTTTAGCCTCTTGACGTTTCTAGTATTGTAAAGGCAAGCGCTTATTATACTTCGGTATATTTAGTGTTGTTCTTTTACGCTTCTCCTTGTGTTTTTATATGTGCAATTTTTCATTGTATAAACCCTTTTACACAACAATAGTACTAAAACAACAATGACAATTTTCGAAACAACATATGTATGTAACTATCTCTCGTATCTTGCCACTCCATCTCCAACGCAGTGATTTCTCTTATAACTTACTTCTGTTTATACCTCGCCATGATTTGTGGCTTCGGTTGCTTCTCCGACATGCTCGTGGCTAATGTCAGCGATTGTCATCGCTCGTTACGCGACACCAAAGCCCCAAGGGTACAGCGAAAGACTAGAGAAATCTATCAAACTTCTTCATACAAACAAACATGTTTCTGCAAGTCACAATGATACGTGGGATGTTAAGCTAAGCATGACGGGTTCTGCCATCGTCATCACTTTGATTAGTCAACAATGAACGCTTAGTCATGCTAAGCCTATTAGTTGTGAGAACTACATCCTTTTGACTCTTGCATAAAAGCTGGAGGTACCATTGCCAAAGCACCTTTCAGGGGTATGGAGTAAGGCGTCAGCGGAGGCGCACTCGTTGCTGTTTCGAGTAAAGTTCAGTTGTGCGTACCCGGACTGGAGTTTCCTCATGTGGAAACTACCAGAATACTGTCGATATATGTACTCGAGCATTGCCTCTTTATAGTTTAGTCAATTCGCCAACCCCCGTGTGACGCCACTTGAACAGATACATACAGGCAGATGCATGTAGCCGAACTCCTGGGATCAAGTGGGGCAGACCATGCGCTTCTGTCAGGAACACACATGAACTGTGCCACAAAAGTCACATAGGCCGTCTTCGTCCCTGGTCTAGTGCAAAGACGTTCATTGGTAGCTACGGACTGGAAAGTGTGACTCCCACAGTTGAGCTTCATTAGCTATGTAGATTCAAAAGACAAAACGGCAAGCGAAGGAAAGTTGCCACCTTGGATGGCACTCATTGTACCTTCATCTGCTAGCGAAGGGAACGAAGACATGGCCATCCAGAGCGTGAACGTTAGCGCTGGTGCCTGCTGCAGCCATCGTGCATTATTGGCAAGGCGGCCTTGTACAATCGCTAGTGGAAGCGCACGACATGTGAAGTGTATCCGCCTCGCGGGCTTGTCAACCGTCTCCGTGCGACTGTCCAGGGTATACGACGAGGCTTGCATGACAACAAACCGGTATTTCTACTTGAGTGCTCTGGCGAGGAGATACTATGGATCACTGGACAGCCTGATTGGAGAAAATCATGAGAAGGCTTAGCTAGATGGAGTACTACATTAATGTCACACACTAAAGCTTTCGCGAAGCCCAACCTAGGGGCTAGATCTACCGCAATTGCCTCCCTGGGTCCTTTCCAATTTCTTCCGTTGCTTATGTTGGGAAGATTACATTACATCCAAGGCGTGTAATTTCGCTACCCTGTTCCCACCGTCAACTGGCATTGGTACCTAGTCTTCTCTCTTGAGTCGATAGTAGCGTTGTCAGCCTTACACCGTTTATTGGTGGGGCGTAGCTCGTATTGACACCGTGCATCTATGCCTGCCATCTGTCCGTGCGAAGAAAGCCTTGCGGAAGAGGAGGTGTGCGCCCTGAGCCGCGTATGCAGCATCCTGGTGCCGCACCGTATCCGCCCCTGTCACAGTCGGGCCGTCAATGCCACACTCGTAGCGTTATTCTGAATCCTTGGTTGCGAGACAAAGTGGAGTGTGTACAGTGGTTCGCGATTGCGGCTTCACCTCTATAGGCGGCAGCTCAAACGTCTAGTCATCATAAGATTGAGAACTGACCAATCATATTGAGTGGTCTATTGCTGACATCTTGCGCTAAGCCATTTATGGGAGGTGGGACTGCTCGAAAATGCTACACAGCTGCGTCAAATGGCAATCACTAATGACTGTGTAGAGCGAGCGAGAAAGGTCGAATAGCTCATCACGAACAAATTGAAATGATATGTGCAGTGGGTGAACAGAGGGGCTGGAGCACAAAGGCTACATAGACAAAAACACATCAAATAATCTCAGGTCAGCAACATGCTTATGATTACTCGTTCGTGTTTTGATTTTTCATGTGCATCCTTGCATTTCGCGTAGGTACAAGACATAATTAGATTTTGCTTATGCTTGTGGTCAAAGGTGTGAATACCCAATTATTCGTGGGTTATTGCAGATCGTCTTACCGTTTTCACGACACTGCGATTTCTTGGCACGTTTGTAGCTTTGGTGACCCGTCATCGTCATCATCTTGTGAGTAACCTGTCGAGGTTAATCTTCCATAACCTACTAACGTGTTTGTGGCCGTAATCAGCCATCCTTTTTGACAAGTTAAGATTCTAGGAATAGTTAATTGAGTTGTGCATTTGTCGACATGTGTAGATAGATTCAGTTAGATCGAGGCACCTCTCTTGAGTCCATAGGTGGCTTATCTAGGACGAAAAATCGACTAAGGGCTACTAACAATGTCTGGATATAATTAGGTGTGGGGATATTGACGGTTAGAGCTAGATATCGGGTTCGACGCTAGTGACTTTGTGAATCCCTAGCAAAAGAGACAAAGGCCACTTTCGTTTGAGACTGCCATGTACGCAAGGAAGAGTAATGAATTGTGATAGTCTGCTGCCTTGGGAGGCTGGTGGCTGGCTTGTGGTAGCCTCTGCCACCTAGTGAGGCTGTGTTCAAACCAACGCCATGTAGCCAGGTTCATATTAGTTGACGGCCATCTATCCAAACTGGACAAAAGCCGCATTTGCACAGCCCACTCTATGTGTATATGATGGCTTGAGGCGCGCCCTTTGCTTCATTCCAATCCTGGCCCTCTACAATTTTCAAACCGTTTGAAAATCACAAGAAGAAATTTCAAATTACGTTCTTTAAATTTCTCATCAAAATCCATTTTTTGGTAGACGATGAATACTGGCATGCTTGCTCCTCTAACTAGGTCTTCATATCCAGAGCTCACACAAACCCACACCAACACAATCACCTCAGAAACATCAAATCCATTTGGAACACCCATATCACCAAGTAATGCGTCCACCAGTGGAGTATCTACAGTCGTATCAGAGTATGATGCAGCAGTCCAGCAAGAGCTGCGGGCAGAAGTCGCGTCCGATACAGACAACCCCTTCGCCTTTCGGCCATCACAGCTAAGCAAGCTTCTCAACCCCAAGTCGCTTGCTGTATATCACGCTCTCGGCGGTCTACAAGGAATCGCAGCCGGGTTGCAATCAGATGTTCATACTGGACTCAGTGCCGACGAGTGCACAGTGCCACGGCAGATTTCTTTTGACGAAGCAACGAACCCACAGGCAACCCCCAAGGAGAAGGCATCGGACCGAGTGCCCAGAGACGGACAGCCATTTGAGGATCGAATTAGTATCCACGGACGAAATGCCCTACCATCAAAGAAAGTCACTCCGCTATGGAAGTTGGTATGCAACGCATACAACGACACTGTCCTTATAATCCTTACCATTGCGGCTGCAATCTCGCTGGCGCTTGGTCTCTATGAAACATTTGGAGCAGAGCATCCCCCTGGCGCCCCGGCATCTGTCGACTGGGTAGAGGGCACTGCTGTTGTAGTGGCCATAGTCATCGTGGTTCTCGTTACAGCAGTGAATGACTGGCAAAAAGAACAAGCTTTTGCAAGGCTCAATGCAAAGAAGGAACAGCGCGATGTCAAGGTTACACGGTCTGGGAAAATCGTCATGGTCAGCATCTATGATATTGTAGCGGGAGACGTCATTCACTTGGAGCCAGGCGACATTATTCCTGTGGATGGTATCTTTGTCGATGGCTCAGACGTCAAGTGCGATGAATCCTCCGCTACAGGAGAGTCAGATGCCATGCGCAAAACACCAGGCGCGGTTGTCACGAAAGCCATGGAGTCGGGTCAGTCAGTGAAGGATCTCGACCCATTCATTATCTCTGGCGCCAAGGTGCTCGAAGGCGTAGGTACCTTCATGGCTACCTCTGTCGGAGAGCATAGCAGCTTTGGCAGAATTATGATGTCGGTGCATGTCGAGATTGAGACAACCCCTCTTCAGGAAAAGCTAGGAGGCCTCTCTATGGCCATAGCCAAGATCGGAACTTCTGCCGCTGCTATTCTCTTCTTCGTTCTGCTGTTCCGCTTCGTAGGTGGATTGGATGGCGATACACGAGATGCTGCGGCCAAAGGCTCGGCTTTCATGGACATTCTCATCGTTGCTGTAACAATCATTGTTGTAGCCGTTCCTGAAGGACTCCCTCTTGCTGTCACCCTGGCTCTGGCATTTGCCACTACCAAGATGTTAAAGGAGAACAACCTTGTGAGAATTCTACGAGCCTGTGAGACGATGGGCAATGCCACCGCCATCTGCTCTGACAAGACTGGTACCTTGGTAAGTATTCTGTATCATATACATTGAACAAGACCCTAACATTTCATGTAGACAACAAACAGGATGACTGTCGTCGCTGGCACCTTCGGCAACACTAGATTCGTGCATGCCGATACTGTCTCAGAGAAGGACGAACCCATTTCGGCATGGGCATCAAAGGTTACACCAGTTGCAAAAGACCTCATCACACAGTCTGTTGCTATCAACTCAACGGCCTTTGAAGGACAAGAAGACGGAAAGCTATGCTTTGTTGGATCCAAGACGGAGACTGCCCTGCTTCAGTTCGCCAAGGACCACTTCGGCCTTGTTTCCCTGGCAGAGACTCGCGACAACCAACAAGTCATGCACATGTTCCCCTTCGATTCAGCAAAGAAGTGCATGGGTACTGTTCTCAAGCTTCAGAATGGAAACTACCGCCTTGTTGTCAAGGGAGCATCTGAGATTCTTCTCGGTTTCTCTTCTTCCTCTGCCGACTTTGCTACCATCGAGACTCAACCCCTGACAGACGGCGAACGCCAGAACCTCCTTGATACCATCAACGAGTATGCTAGCAGATCGCTCAGGACTATTGGACTTGTATACCGCGACTTTGAACAATGGCCCCCAGCCAGCGCTGAGATGACCGAAGGTGGCACTGTTTCTTTCGCTTCCCTGCTGCACGATCTCATCTTTTTTGGTATTGTCGGTATTCAGGATCCTATTCGCCCTGGTGTTCCTGATGCTGTTCGTAAGGCACAAAAGGCTGGTGTTACTGTCCGCATGGTTACTGGTGACAATATGCAGACGGCTAAAGCTATTGCAACGGAATGTCTCATCTATACCGAGGGCGGTTTGGTCATGGAAGGTCCCGACTTCCGTCGTCTTACCGAAGAACAACTGGATGAAATTTTGCCCCGACTCCAAGTGCTGGCTCGTTCCTCGCCCGAAGACAAGCGCATCCTCGTTCAACGTCTCAAAACTCTTGGTGAGATCGTCGCCGTTACTGGCGATGGTACAAATGACGCTCCCGCGCTCAAGGCCGCTAATATTGGTTTCTCAATGAACTCTGGTACAGAGGTTGCTAAGGAGGCGTCCTCGATCATTCTCATGGATGACAACTTCAAATCTATCATCACAGCTCTTATGTGGGGTCGCGCTGTCAACGATGCAGTGCAGAAGTTCCTTCAGGTAAGTCGCACTACATTCGCTTTCCCCCAGTTCACAATACTAACGAAAACAGTTCCAAATCACTGTCAACATCACCGCTGTCGTACTTGCATTTGTCACAGCCATATACAGTGATGAAATGAAGCCTGTGATCAGATCCGTACAGCTCCTCTGGGTCAACCTCATCATGGATACCTTCGCCGCTCTTGCCCTCGCCACCGACCCGCCGACCGAAAAGATTGTCGACCGCCCACCTCAAGGCAGAGGTCCTCTCATCACAACCACTATGTGGAAGCAAATCATGGGTCAAAACATCTACAAGATTACTGTCATCTTCGTGCTCTACTTTGCCGGCGGCGACATCCTCAGCTACGACCTTTCCGACCCCAATATGCAGCTCGAGCTCGACACGCTCATCTTCAACTGCTTCGTTTGGATGCAAATCTTCAACATCTTCAACAGCCGCCGTCTTGACAATAAACTCAACGTACTCGAGGGTATCCTCCGCAACTGGTTCTTCATCGGCATCGTTGTCATGATCATTAGCCTCCAAGTCCTCATCATCTTCGTCGGTGGCCGCGCTTTCCAGATCAAGCCTGGAGGAATCGATGGGACTCAGTGGGCTATCAGCATCATTGTGGGCTTTGTATGTATTCCCTGGGCTGCCCTCATCCGCTACTTCCCCGACGAGTGGTTCGTCATCATCGCGCAGACTGTTGGCAGGCCTGTTATTATTGTGTACCGCTTTTGCTGCGCTACCACAAGCGAAGCTAAGAATGTGTTTACTTTCTGTCGGAAGAAGGAGGTCAAGGAGAAGAGAGACATCGAGAATACGGCTGCACCGGCTATTGTAATCGGTGATGACGCGAGTACTGCTGCTGCTGCTGAGGCTAAGAAGTCTTGGAACAAACCTTCCGCCTCGTGTCTTTCTTTTCTTGCTTCTTTTTTCTGGACGTACTGTATGATTGATTAAGCAAAGGCGTTACAGTTCTTCTTAGTGTAATATAGGGATTATCAATCGAATGGTATGTCTTGGAGAATTCGAATGTGTATATCTAGCATTGTTGCGTCTTGTGGTTTCCTATAATGGCTTGAGATGGACTTCTATGATTGACAGGCTTTTTAAATAGTTGGAGTGGCTTTGGAGCACGGTGCGGGGGGACCTGTTGTGTGCAGGGAAAGCGTCCTCCTCCTACTTTCAGTACCTGGTTGTGCCCTATTGTGCTAGATAAAGAAGGAAATATTCCATAAGTTCTCTTAAATTTAATTCGATTGCTGTTTTTCATACAGGGGAAAGGTTGCTGGTAACGATAATCCAATAATGCAGGCGAAGCTACAATAATACCCCCAACACTGCCACCGCCCTTCTTAAATGTCACAAACTATATACTCATCCTCCCCAATGTGAATATATTGTCAACAGTAAGCTCAACAATATACAACAACACGTAGCAAAGATATCCTTTCCTCTGCCCTTACACGGCATAATCTACACACATCTTTATCATGTCCCGCCTCTTCTTTCCCGCATAAACTTGTGGTTCAATCAGAGAATGACGTTTTTAAAAAGCATTAGAATGCTATGCAAGCAGCAGGTCATGAAGGCGCTAGTTTTGTTGCTAGGATGGGAGGACCCATCACCTGGTGTGTTAGCGAATATGTGATGTGAATTTGGGGTAATGCTATAACTAACCATTTAGTGACTCTTGATAACCTATGTAGCAACAGAAATAGCTAGACTAAAATTGCGTAGGCAATAACATTGGGTTGTATGTGTATAATTCAATGGAGAAGGTACTTAAGAGTGTTACGGTAGGACATGTGTGTGTATTTAATCTCACTGCTATGAGTATTATTGATATGTATAACTGTGCAACATAAGGTTTCATATAAAGTATACGGTAGTTCCTTTGGTGGGTTGGCTATCCTAAGTAGCGGGGATATAGTGTCTCTAGAATCGAACATACATAGTTTACCCAAACTCTATAGCTTTAACTACCTATGCATATCCACATGCTTCCCATTGTGACGCTATACATATAACTTGAGTAGGCTTACCACCTGCGTCTAGGATGGTTCACCCACTAACAAAGGAGGTTACAACTATCGCTAGTACTAAGTGCCAAAGTTTGTGGGGACAATGAGTAACATAAGTTACCAATTAACCTAAGTTACCATTTTGACGAAACTGACTTTATGATGGGCAAGATGTTATCACAGTCAGTTATCCCAGCCCCAGAGGGATGTGGTAAAAAGAATCGGATACAGCCAGGCAACCGACAGTGGATTACTGTAATCCAAGGCGTAGGCGCGTTAGGTCGCCGGCTACCACCCTTTGTTATCTTCGCGGGCAAGGTATTTATCGACGTCTGGTTTTGAGCACCTACCTACTGACTGGGTCCTTAAAGTCAGTCGTAATGGCTGGACGTATAACCCGCTTGCTCTTGCCTGGTTAGAGCACTTTGATACCCATACAAAGAGGCATACTGTGGGTGGGTATCGACTGCTTATTATCGACGGCCATGATAGTCACTGCTCTGTGGATTTTCGGGATCTTTGCAAGGAGAAGAATATTATTATTTTCTGTATACCTGCGCACTCGTCTCACCTGTTGCAGCCTCCTGACGTTGCCTGCTTCTCACCGTTAAAGTGTAAGTATGGCGACGCTGTTTCGGGCTTGGCACGCAACCGCACCAACTATATTAGCAAGGAGACCTTCCTGCCAGCCTTTAAGGCTGCTTTTGAGCAGTCTATCACGAAGAAGAATATCCAATATGGCTTCAGAGGCGCTGGTATAGTCCCACATGTCCCACAGGCTGTGCTATAGAGGCTTGATATGGTAGTGCAGACGCCAAAACAATCACCACAATGCGCAGCTACTTGGGAGGTGCAGAAACCACGCAACGGACGCGAAGCTAAGGCTCAAAGTACTTCCATTCGACAGAGAGTAAGAAGCCTTTCTGGACCTTCTACAAGCTCTTTAGACGAAAAGATCGTGCAGCTCAGTAAAGATGCGCAACAGATAGCACATGAGATGGTGTTACTACGCGAGAAAGTAGGTAGCCTTGAAGCAGCCCTAGATACGCCAACAAAGCGTAAGAGCCGTAAGCGGCGATACATATGAGTGTGTCGAAGAGGATGTGAGGAGAGAGGAGAGAGGCGATGCGGGCGTTGCAATCAGACTTGACACAACGTTCATACCTGCGCAGTTGAGATAGTTAGTGCCAGTGATTGCAGCGATTCTGATAATTGATTTGGTATATTGCAATAGTTTATCAATCGTGATAAAATTGCGTGATAACGTCTCGACTTTAACGCGCTGGTGAGGGTACGTTTGCTTGCTTATGAACTACGTTATAGGAATATTTGTTTCCAGAGTACACACTATTAACAGGTTCAAACGCGTACTGAAACGTATTCTTCAAAGCGTATTTTATCATTTATACATCTGACACACTTTACATCATTATATTTTACCTTTTATGTAAGAAATTTAAGAAATCTTATAAATTAAGACTGGAACTACGAGTGTTGGATCGGCTTTAGTATACTTAAATAGATATATTTATATAGTTTACTATACTCTAAATAGAGGACTTTATCTAAGTTACTTTATCAAAAACTAGAATTAGAGTACCTATTACTCCGCTGTTCGCCTATCACCTTTCGTCTTTCAGCATCCACTATTTACTATTTACTATTTCTTTTATGTCGCATCCCAAGATTAATCTACTGCTAAAACAACTTTAACTAATATGTAAAACGTCTGCCGGCTTAAAAAAGAATAATAAAATCTAATAATATATACTTTACTAAGTTACTATAAGTCTCGACGATCTTCCTCTAGAGCTGTATAAGCAGATTGTCGATTACCTTAACACTATCAACAAGCTATCCTGTGCGAAAACAGACCGCTTTGTAGTTATACCTAGTTAGATCAGCTTGCGGAAACATCTTGAAGTGACCTATCAAGGATTTTTGACTGGGAAGAGGCTAATGTTGAAGCATTTTCATTCTTTCGGTGAGACTGCGTATGCAAATTCTCAAGGAAGCTCTCCAACTAGGCGCCAACCTACTGCATCGCACTGAGCTCGGCATTGTTGTTAACTATAGAAAATCTACAAAGATTGACTATATCTACACTCCAGATAGACAGGTTATCTTGGAGTCTTAAGGTGCGACTTTTCAATCCTGGACAATTCTATTCAGGTCAGATGCATCGTACGAAATCGAAAGAAAAGTCATCACGATACACTGTAAACACCTAATGGGGGACATGAGTGATGCAGTCGAGAAGCCAAAGTTAAGATCTTAACTGGATGTTCAGACCCCCAGCCTGGCCCTCCTGGAAGCTGCTTCTAAACCACTGTCACTATTGCAGCCTCTTCAGACTATTCGAAAGATTAGTTCTATTAATTCCACATCTTTACCATCGTGACGGCGCAATGCATCGGAGACCCTCAGCTTTCTAGCCACAACCAGATCTGAACGAACAGTGAAACCATATTTCAAGGCTTGAAACTGTGCCGGGAAATGGCACCGGATTTAGAGAAAATATAGCCTAGATATTGGGGTGATTCTGATTTGCGTACTGTGACATTAATATCGATTGAAGTTCCTCAAAACTATCTTGAATCTCAACGCCCAGACATCTGGCCCAAATGAAATGAAGCAGGGAATCAAGGAATCGTAACGCACACTCGTGCGGGCACTTGGAAACATACTACGGATGTTCTAGTGCGCGCTTTATGATCGCGATGGGTTC
The DNA here is from genome assembly GCA_002286855.1 of Bipolaris cookei. Classification (NCBI taxonomy): domain Eukaryota; kingdom Fungi; phylum Ascomycota; class Dothideomycetes; order Pleosporales; family Pleosporaceae; genus Bipolaris; species Bipolaris cookei. The sequence goes on along the minus strand of NRSV01000062.1, from coordinate 2,950 downwards.
ACCATGTTAAATGCACCTAAGAGGGCTAGCTAACTAAACTCAGGACAAGGATAACTGAATAGGGTTTCAGCTAGCTACTAGGCTTTGATTACTTCGGTGCATGTTACTTGTTCACTTCAATACCTTGCGAATGCTGATCTGTATTTCTGTGCATATTAAGTTGCAACTACATTAGATCGATTTTCACGCTGTATATATCAATGGAGTCTCCAAGGAGCAAACCGGCATGCGACCACCGCCCGGCAATGGACATGCTACAAAGTTCCCTAGGCTAAAGAACAACCAATCAAGGTCACAAGCAGCTAGGTCAAGAGTGGTGGAAAACCTCCAATGCGAGCTCAACACAATGGAATTCAGGAAAATGAGATTTGATCTTTGTGTTTTCACAGTCCTTGTATCTCAGCCTGTTGTGGTTGCAATTTATGTCAGTGATCTCCTTTTTGGAAATGCAGATCATATCTAGCAGTTCAAACACACCTTTGCATCTAAGTTCAAATGCCAAGTTTTGCGGCACACCCGGAGGGTACCAAGGTTTCTATATCGATTTCATACCGCCTTTTTGCAGAGTTCTCTATGATTTCACAAGGCGTCTAAAGCAGTACCTTGTGAGCTTCGGCAGGTGTAAGGTCCTTAGGACATTTGGAACGACGAGATCCAGGTTTAGGGAAATCTCATTCAAAAGCTACAGTCACAACCCAGCTTCCTCACATGCCTATAATTAGTTAAATTGTTTAAATGCTATGTAGCTCTGAAGATTGGCCTTCTTCTAGTATCTTCTTAACAGTTTTATAGTTCCAAAGATCGTGTGCACAGTAGCTTCATCTAGATAGTTCTCTACGAATTCTTTCGTACGATCGTTCGAAAAGAGAGACCTCACTAGGGACTGCCACATACATGCTGTCCATCCATCTCATTTCAGAACGATTGTAGGGGTACTGCCTCGTGTCAAAAACAGATCTCACGTAGACAGAGCCAACATCAGCCTGTAGCTCTTGCAATCTAGTGTATATGAAAGGCTCTAGATCCAGAAAAAGTCGCCTGATATCTTCCACATACACCGGATCTATACCGCCAATAGAGAGAGTTGTGAGATAAGGGAGTATCAGCGTACGCATGCGAATAAGATCGCTGAGCTGACTTGGCGATGCCGTCCTCTCTGCCTCAGACAACCCAAATACGAGTGTTTCCACGTTTGGGGGAACTCGCATGGATAGGCGCCACTCCTCCCATCCGATGTTGCTGTTCATGACCATGGCATCTCCAACTGCAACACAATGCCACATCTCTGGCGCAGTGACGAGAACCTTGAGCGCCGTCATATGTGAGAGAGAATGTATAAGTGCGCCCCTTTGATCAACCTTGTCTTCATAGTGGTCAACGTCCACGTCAAGTATAAGCGTGTGCAGCGTGGTCTCATAGGGTCTAAGTAGCTCAACAAAGTCAGCAGGCGAGGGGCTCCAAGGCCGAAGCCCACACCTCCTGTTTGTGTACAAGAAACTTCTCAAGCCGTTACAGCATTGCAGCAGCGACTGCAGATCTGATGCTCGTAGACAACAATTCTCCAATTCAATCCGCTCTAGGGCCAGCGTTGTGGACACAAGAGCCGACTGCGAAAGTTCTTGTATCATGGGCTGGTGCTGGGTGAGCTGTGGAAGCCTCGAGGTAGCGTGGGACGCCTTCAGGACTCGCAGTCTGCTTGAAGCTAGCAGTGGTTGGAAGAAAGCAAGAGGCCATTGCAGCTCGCCGTCTACTGCACACGCCACCAGCGTCCGTAACTCTGGAAAGCCGTGCTTCGGCTGCCAGCTCACGGCATACATATCGCCTGGCACACCATCAAGAGTAATTTCTCTCACGTTCGGAAGCAAAGCGACTAGGAGTACGACGAGGGGGTCTTCGCTGCCTGCATGCAGCTGGTCGCAAAATGTGCGGTTGCATAAATGCACGCTGTTAAGATTCGGCAGAACAGTAGCAGTACCGCATCTAGTCTCATTGACAATTTGGCTATCGCAAGTACTGCAGTCAAGCCCTACATCCTCTTGTATCACCTCGGCGTCTCTAGCGGCCTGGACGAGTAGGATATAATCCGCTGCGATGAGCTTTGCGCCCTGAGCATTGATGGGTCCATGCCGCTTATTGTGGGTCTTATGTCGTGTCTCGTTCGACTCAAGACCTCTATCCTGTAACGTATTGAGCGCAGTCCAAGATCTGAGACTTAGTTTTCGAGTATGTCTGCGTAGCTCAGGGCGATGGATGATTCGTTTGAGGAAAGGCAAGAATGAACGGCGAGATTGAGACACATTGCTATACTCCCGAAAAAGCTCAGACTCGGTAGCCGACCGTAGACGCTTGCATGTGAGAGACAAATTAAGAAGCTCTTGCTGCTTTAAGGACGACGCCATTAACTGGAGAAGTTCCGTACTCAGCGTAAGGAGCGACATAAATGACTATGTGTGGAGCGCACATAGCGTAGCGGACATCAAGCAACTACTAAAGGCACAGGGAAGGATTGTAGCGTAATTTCCCAAGATGCATATTCTAAGCTAATTAACTAGTTACTAACTCGTAAGCATAAGCAATCACCCCCTGTAGCAATAGCTAGAGCTACCGTTATCTTAGCCTTGCTTTTCTGTTACACAGCATACTCGACCCCTTGCCAGTCAATATGCCCGAGCCCCCATTCCGCCATTGTAGGGAACCTGCTCATGCTTTGTTGCTGCTCCTAAAAAGGCCACCGTCGCTTCACTGTTTGCGAAACTTATCTCTTTCCCTATCGTCCAACAAGCAATGAGACTATTTGTCAAAACCACGATTCGCCTTGTGGTAGCTCCGTTCGCGCTGTGGGCAGCTGCATTGTTACTACAGCATACCAGAGTGGGCAATCATCTACTCATTCTGCCGACTGTGGCTTGGATGGGGCGAACTAGCCAGAGCTCATATCACCCTGTCGAAA